>JAGFNQ010000377.1:0-133973 GCA_024364735.1 Boesenbergia rotunda | reverse complement strand
AGTTTGCTGCAAGGTATGCTGAAAATTCGAATTCAAAGGCTGAAATTGCTGTGGCTGCTGGAAATGTTGCTGTGATTGCTGGAAATTCTGTTGAGGCTGCTGCAATTGCTGTTGCTGAGGGTTTTGTTGGCAGAAAGAGTTCCCGTACCTCAAATTTGGATGATCCCTCCAACCGAGGTTATAAGTAGAGGAGTAAGGGTTGTTTCTTGCTTGAAATTGTCCTCTAACCATCGCCGCTAGTGACTCATCTGGTTGGAGGGTGGGACATGAATCTGAGTTGTGCTCTTGACTAGAGCAAATGCCACACACACTCATCACTTGGCTTGACTGTGGAGGTACTGAAGGAGTTGAATTTTGCCTTGCAATGTTTAGTTCAATTTCCTTAACAGTCGATGTGAGCTCCATCAATGCATTCTTAACCTCCTTCTGATCAGTAGGAACTACCTGAACTTCACTCACTCCTCTGGTGGTCAATGCTCTGCTCCCAAACTGTTGTGAATTCTCAGCCATGTTTGAAATGAGCTCCCTAGCTTGATCTGGCATTTTGTTCACTAGGGCTCCTCCAGCTGCAGCATCTATCATAATTCTGTCCATCTACAGCAATCCCTCATAAAAGTACTAAATCAGAAGCTGCTCACTGATCTGATGCTGGGGGCAACTAGAACACAATTTATTGAATCTTTCCCAGTAATCATAAAGTGTCTCCCCCACTACTTGTTGAATACCGCAGATGCTTTTTCTGATGATTGCTGTTCTTGAGGCTGGAAAATATTTCTCTAAAAATGCTTTCTTCATAGAGATCCAACTAGACACGTGCCCAGTAGGTAGATAATAAAACCAATCTTTCGCTGCTCCTGTCAGTGTGAAGGGAAAAGCTCTCAGCTTGATATCTTCTTCAGAAATGCCCTGAGGCTTCATAGTAAAGCATACAATATGGAATTCGTGCAGGTGTCTATTTGTATCCTCTCCAGATAATCCTTGAAACTTTGGCAGCAAATGGATGAGTCCATATCTGAGCTCAAAATCTCCAGCCAGCTCTGGATAAGCAATGCTGGAGTACTGAAATGATGCATCTGGTGCTGCGAGTTCCTTCATAGTCTTCTGGTGGTCTGCCATGATACTGCCTGACTGAGGGAGAATAGTCTGAATAGGAGGGATATCTGTAGCCTCTGAAAGAATGCCTTGGCTCCTCCTTGCTCTGAAAGTCCTCTCAATCTCAGGGTCGAATTCTTCAAGATCACCACCTGTAGACCTGGTCATAAAACCAAAACAAATCGTAGTAAAAGTAGATAAAGAGATAAAACAAATAAAATCAAATCACCAGATATAGCAGTAAGCACAAAAATAAATCAAGAAAGATATGAAATAAGTGCACAAGCAAAAATCAAACAAATCAACTAGTAGCTCGCCGGCAACGACGCCAAAAATTTGATGGCCACAGAATAAGCTGTCACGAAATGTGTGGGTCTCAAATTTAAATATGAATAAAATGCTGGAAACTCTTTTTGCAATCAAAAATATGAAAATGTAGTAAAGGGGCCACAGGTCGTATTTTTCCTAGGGCTAGTTGATGTTGTGTGATTCGAGCTTGTATGTATGTGTCGTTTATGAATTTTGGGTTTCGAATGAAATCTGGGGTTGTTTGCAATTCGAAATTGAATGTGCAAGGAAAAGAAAAGAATTTCAACTAAATGCACTAAACAAGTGATGGCAACTAAGGAATTCAACCAAGAGAAGACCTACTCAACCAAGGGAACTAAATCGAAATTAAAAGGGAACACAATGGATATTAAATGCAATCTTGATGCTAAACAAATGAATAAGTGCAGTGATGGCAAATTTTGGAAACAAACAAGCTTAACACAATGAAATTCAGAAATCAAACAAACAATTCAACTCAACTAGCTATAATTTTTTTGGAAGCCAACCAATGCAAAGAAACTCAAAAATACTCAAATGCAAACCCTAACTAATTTCAAACACAATGGCTCACTAGAAGACAAGTGAATTCCTGAAGAAAAACAATGCCAAAACAGCTCGGCACACAAAAGCAAACCCTTGTGCCAAAGCTGAAATTTTTGTGCCAACTTGTGCTTCAAACTTGCTGAAACAAGGACTGCTACTTCTGGAATGAGACTAATCAAGATCAGCTTGGGAAGTTAAACTAAGAGTAACTGATACGCAAGAATGAAGGAAGGAAATTCAGAAGCAAATGGAAGATCAATTAAGAAACAGCTAAAGCAGAAATACAAGTGCAGAAATTTCAGAAGCTATGAGCAGAATTGAAATAGATCAACTAATTGGATGCAAAAACAAATTGAGCAACTAAGTACACTACTCGAAACTAGCTTAAGGAGTAATAAACATAGTAATTCAGAAATAAGCTAACAATGCAGACACAAACTGCAGCAAGGAAAAGAAAGGCAGAATCGAAACTGAAAATTCAGAACAAGCATGTGCAGAAATTCATCCACAAAGCAAATGCAAAATGAATGCAATCAGGAGGAAATCTGAAGCAATGATTCACCAGATAAGGTCCTTTTGACGTGCTGAAATCTAAAATGCAGAAACAAAAATTTAGAAGGCAGAAACAAATTGGAGAATTCAGAAATGAACTTGGCACGAAATCTGAATTTGGCACGCCACAATTAAGTTGATACGCAACAATAAACTGCAGATAAACTAAATTAACTTCAATTGGTCACTGAATAAGATCCCTAGCTACTTTACTAGCATAACTAAAGCTAAATTACAGCAAAACAACTTAAGAACGTGAATTACAGCAGCTGAAAAAGAATTTCAGAACAGAACAGTTGCGGCAAAAATTACAGCTAATGCAAAAACAGCAAATTCAATAAGAAACTACTCCTCAACCCTTCCCGAACTCAACATCTCTTTGTTCGTCACGCAAAGGCTGGCCTCGAACCCCTAAGCTCAGCAAATCAGTGGAAAACAGCTTAGATTGATGAACTCTGCTCAAACTGCATCAGCTGGGAGAATTCCAATCCGAACTTTTCGATCTCAGTTTAATGAGCTGCGATGATGATTTGGAGAAGATCTGAGCTCACTTGAGGACCTCTACAAGTGACTCAAATCATCGAAAATGGATTGTGGCTGAGATTCAAGTGCTCGGACCACAGAGAATGCCGAAACCCTCAAACACCTCTGTCCGGATGGAAATTGAGATGAATTCTCGAACGAAGTTGTCTTCCAAGGATTCTGATGATGATCTAAGGTTGAAATTGAGGTGGTCACGCCTCCTTAGATGAAAAACTTGAAGAAACTGAAGATGAACTATGGAAGAACTCGAAGAACGGCGAAGACGCGACAAGGAGAAGCTGCGCAGGTTTTTTGATTAAGTAGCTAGCAATGGACGGCTCAGATTGAATTGAGAAAATCCAACGGCTGATCTTGCTCTAATTTAATCTAAACTTTGATGATGATGATCAGGGGTCAAGATCTGCCTCGTGGTAGCTCAGATCCTCCAGATGTGCAACGGATGGTCCAGATTAACCTAAGCTTTGAATGTACGATCTAGAACCCTCTGAGCTTGATCCAACGGTTGAGTGAGCTCTGATTTGGATGAAACCTTCAGATCTTGATCAGAGTGCTTGATCAGCCCTAACCCTATCTTGGATGCCTTTAGATGGTCCCGAATGGCTCAGATTTAGCCGCTATTGAATCGGACGGCCCGGATTAATCCAAAACTTGATAACTCGATCCGGGTCCACTTCCGACTCAAGTTTGACCCAGTATGCCCTAGGTCCATGAACCTTTCATGCCTACAAAAATAGATCAAAAATTTAGTGGCCAAATAATCCAAATTTGTAAAGATTTGCAATTAAGTCCAAAATAAAAGTAAGTTCTAAAACCTAGGGTAATTTCATAATTAAGCAAGAAAAACATGGGTCAAACATGGATTTTGGCATCTAAAATGTAACACCCAATAATTTTCTGGTATTATTAGGGATTTTTCGGAATTTTATAGCATTTTTTCGGATTAAAATAAAAAGAAAAAAATTAAAGGGTCAGGTGGGGATCGATCTCACGACCACGCGAGAAGCAAATTCTTAAGCGAGTCCAAGTACCAGCTGGGCTAGGGTATCAAGCACAAAAAAGGATGAAACGAAATAATATTATAGTTGATTTAGCCCATTTCATGATGAGATATCTCAACTTCCACTTAAGTTGTGTTAAAACCCCTTTTAGGGTTTGGGGAGGCCGCGCGAGCAAAGGGAGGAGGCTGCGAAAATAGGGAGAAAGAGGGAGTTTTCTTCCTCCTTCTTCTTCCTCTTGAAGTAGAGAACCTAGGGCTTCTTCCCTAGGGCTAAGAAGTGGAGTTTTCTTGCAAAGGAAGAGGAAAAGAACCCTACACTAGAAATTTCGAGATACTTAGTGAGTTTTCTTCAAGAAAAGGGTAAGTAAATCACTCACCTGCAATAGGAGTAGCTTCGCATGTAATTTCTCGTTGTAGAACCATGATTTTATGATCTAAATGCATGCTTTGAGAATATTGTTTATTGTGTGATTTAAGTGTCTAAAGAATACATGTTTTTAATCATAGAACTTGAATTGGAGTAGATTTTTATATGTGTGATCTAAGCATGAAAGACCAAGTTCTTGAAAAGTCCCAAAAATGAATTTTGGGTTAAGGGCACGCAAGGTGCTCGATGAAAGTTCCAAGTAAGAAAAGGTGAAGGTTTATAGTGCAAAGTTTATGAAAAAGAAAGTTAGCTTGATAAATACAAGCATTATGAGTAAGAAAGTATTTTACTTTTGTAAAGTGACATGTACCGGGCAAATGAGAGGCTCACAGAAAGTAAGAAAGAAGCTCTAATAAGGTGCGGTGGCTAGCTACCCCGAAACCTATTAGGGATGCGCGCATTGGTACACTGATACCAGGTACATTGTCAAGGCCTGAGAAAGTTGATTATTATTTTGAAGTATATGAGGTTATGTAAGTGTTTCAATTTCCTTAAGTGCATGTTTGGTTATGTATGTTGACATGGTTACGATGTAAACATGTTAAAGAGAAAGAGCAAGGAAGTTAGTATTTTTAAAGCATGGAAATGTATCATTAGTAAGTTTCAAAAGAAATCATGAGCATGTTAAGTTTGCAAGTGTTTTGATGCTAGTAAATGTTTTCAACCATGATTGAGCATGATAAGTGTAGGAGAGTTCTCATGTGCAAATATTTCCAAGTGCATGTATTTTGAAGCAAGCATTCTTTGAAAAGAGCATGTTTATCCCTTATTGTTGGATTTGTGAGTTAGGATTTACTTACTAAGCAATTTGCTTATTAGTTGCATTTCCTTCTATTGCAGACAAAGGTAAAGAAAAAGCATAAGTTAAGGAGGCGAAGGGACTTGCATTGATGTTCAGTGGCGGCGGAACCGTGGAAGAGATCATTGGGCTAAGACTTGTAGAACATGTGTTTTGGTGTTTCGAAGTGGTAGAATGAATGGCTTTGTTTAAACCTTGCATAGATACAAAGTTGGGTACAAACTCTAGTATAAAGTTCACACATATTTTGATAGCTTATTTACTTCCGCAAAAGTCCTAATTTCAAGTTTATGAGGTTGTTTTGAATTGCTAAAATGTTTAGAAAACTAGTATAGAGTATAGAAATGGAGTTATGTCTTTGTATGGCTTGAAGGTATATGTTTTGTGGATTGATGGAGATGGTTTTCAGGTCTGAAATGCAGGTTTTCAGGCGTGCCAGTCGACTGGTTCAGAACCAGTCGACTGCCCTATCGAACAGTAGCTTCTGTTCGATGCACCAGTTGACTGCCAAGAGGCCAGTCGACCGGTGCCGCGCCCAGAAACTTGCTGTGGCCGATACCAGTCGACTGGCTATATAGCAGTCGACTGGTACCATTGAAAAGAAGTGGTATAGAGCAGCTGGTTAGTGCTTTAGTGTTACAACTAAGATGTCTAGGGGTCAAATCCTTACAAAGCAAATAAAATGAAAGTTGTTTTGTTTTTTTTTGAAAAAAAAAGAGAAGGAAGAAAAAAAAATTTGAGCAAGTTAAGGGAAGTCAAGTAGTTGTAACCTAAGGCTAAGAATAAGGTAAAGTTAAGGATAAGTGAATGTGGCGTCGCCTTAAGGAAGAGAAGTTGAGAAGGCGGGTCGTCACATAAAATAATCAATAAAATGGTACTTATCAACAACCCCCGGATTCGAGGACCTAGAAAAACCTGATTACATTTCAAACTTAATAAGGCACTTTATGGGTTAAAACAATCACCTAGGGCATGGTATGAACGTCTATCAACTTACCTTATTTCTAAGGAATTTAACCAAGGATAAATTGATTCCACCCTGTTTGTTAAAACCTTAGAAAAAGTCATTTTCATTGCCCAAATCTATGTTGACGACATAATTTTCGGATCCACCAACTCAAACTTTTTAAAAGAATTTGTAAAAATAATGGAAAATGAATTTGAAATGAGCTTAATTGGTGAGCTCAATTTCTTCTTAGGACTGCAAATTAAGCAAACCAGGGATGGTAACTATGTTCACCAGTCAAAATATGCTAACGAGTTAATAAAAAAATTTAAAATGGATAACTCCAAAAGCATAAGTACCCCTATGGCCACAAATGTCAAAATTGATAGTGACCCTGAAGGTAAACCTGTAGATCTTAAACTATACCGAAGTATGATTGGAAGTCTACTTTACCTTACAGCTAGCAGACCTGATATCCTATTCTCTGTAGGAATGTGTGCTAGCTACCAAACCTGTGCTAAGAAAACACATTTAGCAGCCCTAAAAAGAGTACTTAGATACATTAAGGGCACCCTAAATGTAGGGATTTGGTATACTAGGACTTCCACCTTTGGATTGTCAGGATATTCTGATTCTGACTATGTTGGATGCAAGTTAGATAAAAAAAAGTACAAGTGGAAGCTGCCAACTTTTAGGAAATATTCTAGTCAGTTAGTGCAGTAGAAAGCAACACTACGTAGCCTTATCGACAACCAAAGCAGAATATGTTGCTTTAGGAGAGTGTGTGGCACAACTCTTATGGATGATACATACTCTTAAGGACTTTCAGCTTGATTACACCCAAACTCAAGTCTACATTGATAACATAAGCTCAATCAATCTATGTAAAAACTCAATTCAACACTCAAGAACAAAGCATATAGAAGTCAAACATCACTTTGTAAGGGATCATGTAGCCAGGGGTGAAATAGTCCTTAAACATGTGAACTCAAAGTCAAACCTAGCTGATATCTTTACCAACCCCTTACCTGAGTCTGAGTTTAGCTCACTAAGAAGGTAGTTAGGGTTATGCTTAGTAGAACAGGACTGCTCTACATTTTTTTCAAAAATTGTTTTATTTATTATCTATTAATTAATGTTTTGTGAAAAATCATTATTTTTGTCTTGAAATTTAAAATGATTTCCGACTTAGTTTTTTTTTAAAAAAAAACTTACCCCTTTCAAAACTAGGACTTTTTCGCAAATGGACTTAGCTTAGGCCCTAACCCTAGAACTGCATGCACCTATAGATCTAGAAGCCAACATCTCACAAGCACCTAGGGTACTTTTGATTGATAACTTAGACTGGGTTGAGATGCTTAGGTCTATGCCTTGATTCAAGATACTTTAAGTCAGTACATCTGCAGTAATTGGGGCAATAAATACCAATTGAACAGCAATCAGGTTAAGTGTCAAGCTCAGAAAATCTAACTTGAACAGGTCACTTAACTTGATTAACCCTAGCGAAAGTTACTGTTTCTAACAGTTAGTAAGTAGCTAACTGGGTTAGACAGGACCCGAAAAAGAATGATGTAACTTGGTTTGGTCCAGTTTATGCTTATTAGAGTTGGTTTAACACAGAACTCAATTTTGCTCCAATTTTTTTGCTATAATTAGTTTTTTTATATATATGGCAAAGGGGGAGAGAAAGGGAAGGAGAAAATTTTTCAAAATTCTATTTTTTCCAAAACATTTATCTCCTTTTTCAAAAAGTAAAGTAAATAATGAAAATGATTAAAAATGTTTTTCTGAAAAGTTTTTAAGCATGAAAAGTATTGAAAAACTTTTTCTGGAAATCGTCTAAGTATTGAAAAAACTTTTTCTGGAAATTTTCTAAGTATTGAAAATCTTTTTTTTAGAAATTCTCTAAGTATTGAAAAACTTTTTCTGAAAATTTTCTAAGCATGAAAAATATGGAAAAACTTTCTCTGAAAATTTTCTAAGTTGAAACCGTTTTCTGAAAGTTTTCTAAGTATGTGAAAATTTTTTCGAAGTATGAAAATCGGTGTAAAAATTTTTTCTAAGTATGAAAGACTTCAAAAAACATTTTGGGAAAATTTGTTGGTGCAAGTTGCATCAATGATATTCCTCTTTAAGTGTTTTAATGTTTGACAATACACTTAAGTCAGTGATACAATGAATAGACAAAGGGGAGCAAAAGTGAAGTAACCTTAGTTGAAGAAAAGACCTAGTTAATCTAGGCAACGGAACCCCAAGACCTAGCGAAGGGCTGCTAGGCACCTAGCGAAGGGTTGCTAGGGAATGAAGACCTAACGAAGGACTGTTAGGCACCTAGCGAAGGGCTGTTAGGTATCGTAACCCTAAGACCTAGCGAATGTCTGCTAGGCACCTAGTGAAGGGCTGCTAGGCACCTAGTGAAGGACTACTAGGCATAGAAGACCTAGCGAAGGGCTGCTAGGCACCTAGCGAAGGGCTGCTAGGCATAGAAGACCTAGCGAAGGATTGCTAGGCACCAGGCGAAGGACCGCTTGGTAACAAAGACCTAGCGAAGGGCTGCTAGGCACCTGGCGAAGGACTGCTAGGAAATGAAGACTTGGTCCGAGGGACTAAGCAACTTAGCTGAGCGATGACTAAGGACAGGAGTAGAGACGAGTCAGGGTTTGGGCGTCTCGAGGTCCGGAGGTATCGGAAGCTAAGCTAAAGTCCACCCGAAGGGCTAGGTGGCAACCGTCTCCTAAAAGGGGTAGGTGAAGGGCGAGTTCTCGGGGATAGGAACTTGTGCCGGTTCGACCTAGGGTTTCATGGAAATCCGAAGTTCGAACCAAGTCATTGAGACTAAAATTATATGTATATGTGCTATGTGGTTATGTATCTTGCAGGTACCAAGAGTGAAAGAGGTTGTAAGTAGCTGGAGGCCCTAAGCAGGGCGCCCCCATCATTGGGGGTGCCCCCATGCAACCAGGGTGCCCCCAACAAGGGGGGCGCCCCCAGCCAAAGGTGTTATGGTGAAAATGCATGTTATGGAAGAACAGGTGTCAACCGGGGCGCCCGGAGCGTCCGGTCCACCCGGCGCGTCCGGGGCACCCGAACTCGTAGCTGTTTTGCTGTTTCGAAGTTAGAACACAGGATAAGCCCTCACGGGGGCACCCAGAGTGTCCGGGGCACCCCCCAGGCAGTACTAAAGAGGCAATAAACGTGATGCAGTCAAAATAGGTGTCAACCGGGGCGCCCGGAGCATCCGGGGCGCCCGGAGTATCCGGGGCGCCCGGGTCAACACTGTTTCGTTGCTGCCAGTCTGAAGCAGTGGATAAGCGCTGACTGGGTTCAAGATGGGCGCCCGGAAGATCCGGGCCGCCCTGGTCAAAGCTGTTATCAGCTGCGGCGAGGTAGACGCAGGGATAAAGTTTGACCGAGTCATCCGGGGCGCCCCCAGGAGGCCTTTATAATGGGCCTCGACCCCTCTGCTTCTGACACATTTTCCAAGAGCGATCCTAAGCCTTTTGACCGACGACAACACGCTAGAGACGAAGCTCTACGACCGGGAGGCTCCAGGAGGAGGTGCGCGGCACTTCGGAGGTCCAGATCGGCCGAGCTTCAAACTTTGTCTCGTTGGTTTGCTTTCTAATTACTGTATTTAAATTTCTATATTATTGCTTGTAATACTGCACTGTAAGTCGGGTTTCTCCGCCTCCGAAAAGTCCGGAAAGGAGACCATAGTGGATGGGCGTTCCCGTGCATAGGCCTTGGATGTACTAACCCCGGGGGGTCGGGAACCATGTAAAAATCCGCGGTGTCACTGTCTTGTTTCTTTTGGTTCTATTTATTTTCCGCTGCGCTACTAATACTCTGAGTCTAGAACGAAAGTATTACGAGATTTCCACGAAAGATTTTCACGATCGATATTCACCCCCCCCCCTCTATGACGGCACCGGTTCTACAATTGGTATCAGAGCCGAGCCGCTCTTCACCGGACTAACCGCCGACGGAGCAACGACGCCAGGAGTTGAGGGGGAGCCCAGGGGTGAATCAGGTACATTTTTTTTAATGTCTAATTTTAAATTGCATATTATTTGTTTCACATGCAGGGAGAGAGGACACTATAAAAATCAGTGCCCTACTCATAAAAATCGTTCATCACCGGCGGCAAAGGGGGCACCAGCGCCAGGAGTCCTGAGAGATAAAAGCCATATCAGATGCTTCAAGTGCGAAAAATTCGGACAATACAAAAACCAATGTCCGGCAAAGGTACGAAAAATTTATGTTCCAAAAAATTTTACAAGTTTCTGCACTTTCATGAGATAAAATATTTAATTTTTCTGATAAAGTAGATTTACTGCATAGGAAAATTAACTTTTTGCATGTTAAATTACAAAACGTGAATATGACCAAAATATTAGAAATTAATTGTTTAATTCAGAATATTAATTCAAAAATTAATGAAATTAATTCTAATAATTTATCTGATAAAATTAATTCTAATAATTTATCTGATGAAATTAATTCTAATAATTTATCTGATGAAATTAATTCTAATAATTTATCTGATGAAATTAATTCTAATAATTTACCTGATGAAATTAATTCTAATAATTTATCTGATGAAATTAATTCTAATAATTTATTGATGAAATTAATTCTAATAATTTATCTGATGAAATTAATTCTAATAATTTATCTGATGAAATTAATTCTAATAATTTATCTGATGAAATTAATTCTAATAATTTATCTGATGAAATTAATTCTGATAATTTTTCTGATAAAATTAGTTCTGATAATTTTAATTCAGACAAAATTAATCCTAAGGATAATTTCGAATTCAAATTTGAAAATCCTAAGGATAAATCTGAATTCAAATTTGAATATCTTAAGGATAATTCAAAAATTAATTCTGAAAATCTCAAGATTAATTCAGAAATTAATTCTGAAAATCTTAAAGATAATCTAAAGATTAATGTTGAAAATATATCTGAGGACAATTCTGAGAATAATTTTGAAGTTAAAATTCTTCTAGATAATAATTTAATTATAGATAATATTGAATATTATTATAAAACTTTAACTAGTGGCCCAATTTACTCCACCTACTGTAAGGATATTAAAAAATCTAAACCCAAGGAGGATATGGAACTATCTAAGATAAAGGCCATGATCAATAAAAATTATAAAAATTCATATAAATAAAAATTATTAGAAAAACTTGAAAAGAAAGATAAAGATGAAGAAGAAATTTTCGAAATAATGAAAATGATGAATTTAGACCCACAATTATTAATTAATCATGATAATCTTTAATTCGAATTAATTCCAAATTAAATTAAAATTAAATCCTAATTAAATCCAAATTAATTCAAATTAATTCCAAATTAATTAAAATTATTTCCTAATTAAATACAAATTAAATTCAAATTAATTCAAATTTCCTAATTAAATCCAAATTAAATTCGAATTAAATCCATCTTTAATTTAATCCTAATAAAATTCAAATTAATTCAAATTAAATCCTAATTAAATTCAAATTAATTCAAATTATATCCTAATTAAATTCAAATTAATTCAAAATTAAATCCTAATTAAATCCAAATTAATTCAAATTAAATCTAATTAAATCCAAATTAATTCCTAATTAAATTCAAATTAATTAAATCCTAATTAAATTAAATTAAATTCAAATTAAATTAAATTCAAATTAAATTAAATTAAATTCAAATTAAATTAAATTCGAATTAAATTAAATTCAAATTAAATTAAATTAAATTCGAATTAAATTAAATTAAATTAAAATTAAATTCAAATTAAATTAAATTAAATTCGAATTAAATTAAATTAAATTAAATTAAATTCAAATTAAATTAAATTTAAATTCAATTCAATTCAATTAAAATTTTAAGTCAATTAAATCAATTTAATTCAAATAAAGCTAATCAATTCAATCTTAATTAATAAATTTTCAAATTAATTCAAACTTCAATTAACTCAACTTCAAATCTTAAATAACTTAAACTCAAACTAAAATAAAATTTTATGCAAACTGTAACAATTAAAATTAATAACACTAAATATGTCAAAGTGGGTTGGCATATTCGCGGGTTCACACGACATGTATCAAATCGGGAATTTGATACATTTTTAGAAACTTAAATAAAATACTTTGGACTTATTTGACTCATGCATAATTGCCATGTCATGCATCTGCTACTTCTTTTTATATGACATGTCATTCATATTTAAATTTTATGCATATATTAGAACAGCTATAGGAAAAAGAATAATTGAAACTTGATCAACCTAGTATTGGGTGGCGGTGAGATGATAGTACGTTAGGGAAGCCAACTCTAATAAGATCAAGTATACTTGGTCTCTTTAGACTGGTGAAACTAGCCGAAGCTACCGATCCAAAACTCAAACTAGTTGGACCAGAATTTTTCAAAAAGTAATTTTGAAAATGAAATTTCATTAAAAGGCTTTGTCAAAGAAAGGGTTGATGATCCAATAAGGCTACGGCCAAAGAAGGCTCAGTGCCTCGCCAAGACCTGGAAGGCAATTTTTGAAATTCAAATTCAAGTTACTTCTTGTCAAATTCAAATCTAACACAAGCTTCAATTAAATCTTAGAATTAATAATAAATTAAGAAAATGATTCAAGCATCTCACAATACACCTATAAGGCAACAATGCTTATTGTATTGATACATCTAAAATGGGTGAGATGTTAAGGACTAATGAATTAAAAAATATTTTTCAAAATTATTTTTCAAAATCATTAGAATATTTTTCTAAAAATATATTTTCAAAATAGTGCTTCAACATAATAATATTTTTATGGAATTCATGCTTGTCTGATTGAATATACATATTATATGTTTTTCAAAAATTATATCTTTTCAAAAATTGTTTGACTCACGCAATTAGACACAAACTGTAAGTACCCCTGGTTGATTTTGACGTGATCAACCGATTTAAGTTAGGTCCTAGTATGTTTAATCCCTCTGCTAAGTGTACAGGAGCTTAGGTACGGAGGAAGTCGAGCGTAAGACGTAGAGGACGAGAAGGATTGTGCGGGAAAGTGAGCCGACGGGCTCGGTACAATCCGAGGGACGCGGAAGCTACGGAAGAGTACGTCGGTGGAGCGAGAAGGACGTGCGCAGTGTCCGAGGGACGAGAAGCCGGGAGGAAGGACGCTCGAGGGGCGAAAGGTCGTAGTCGGGTTCGGGTGAGCCTAACTCCGGTTGGCCGAAAATCACCCAGAAGATGAACCAAAAGACTGGTCAGTTTGACCAAGTCAAACCAGGCACCTGAAACAAAAGAATTTTATTTGTTGCTATGAAGATTCGAACCAACAACCTCGCCTACATATATTACCAGTCTTACCGACTAGGATAAAGAAGAGATATGATTAAAGTTGTTGCGAGCAAATGATAAAGTTATTTATCTGTTGCGAGCAGAAGACAAAGTTATCTCTTAAAGGATAACTTTATCCTTTAATCAGATCCAATGGATGCAGTTTAATCCCATCCAAGATCAGCCATCCAGATTACATCCATGGATCAACGGCCAAGAGAAAATTTCTCAACAATCAACAATCCAGATTTATTCTCTTAGGTTATAAATAGGCTTAGAGTTTCAACCTTTTAATTAATTCAATTAATTCATTTCTTGTAAACTCTCTAAAAGTCTAGCATGCTATTTTTGTAAGGCTTCTCCGCCATAAGGAGATTTTTATTGAGTGTCCACTGCCTTGGAAGCAACGTTCTCAGTTGCAACCTAGTTTCTTTTTTAAAGACGAGTGCCCCCACTTTTATAATTTTTTTCCCGTCTATTCACCCTCCTCTAGCCAGTCCAACCCGATCCAACAAGTGGTATTAGAGCCAAGGTCACCGCAGAAGGAATAATCGCCGACTGCAGCAATTTCAAGAAAAATAGTTGGAGCCGTAATCTACCCGCCGAAGTTTGAGGGGGAGTTCGTGATGTGGAAGCGCTGAATGCAGGTATTTTTTAAAACTGATATTGAATTGCTAATAATTACGAAAAATGGTTTTTCAGTTCCTAAAGACAACAACGGCAAGGATAAAGAAATAGAATCATGGACCAAGAAGGAGAAATCAGACTTTGAAGAAAATGGCAAAGCTGAATTTCATCTACTAGCTGTTCTTCCCGCGCAAGAAGTTAACCGCATCGAAAATTACAACTCGGCAAAAGTGCTATGGGAGAAATTCCTAGAATTGCATGAAAGTACCTCAGAGCCAAAACTGAAGGCCACTTGGGACGAGTCCTCGTCAGAGGAATCAGAAGGTCAAGAATATGCGGGACTTATGTTGATGGCAAATCATCAAGAAGGGAGCACTGATGAAGGGGGAGAGATGTCAGAAGAAACTGACAACGAAGAAAGAACCTCGCTTTTCGAAAGCGACCCGGTAAGTGAGGTCTGTTTTCTTCCTCATGATCAATTATATGCAGGAGTTAAAGCCTTGCTTAAATCTAATTGTAGATTAGAAAAAAAATTTGAAATTGAAAAATGAATTGGCACTTACTTTCTCTTCTGAAATTTTAAAAAATGAAAATGGTAATTTGAAAAACTTAGTGCAAAAATTAGAACTTGATATTGCACATTTACGCCAAAAGAAAAATAGCTTTTCTGATAATTTAAATTGGTATTTTAAAAATTATAAGGGTCAATTTAAAAATGTGCCCAAAAGCTATATTCCGCCTAAGTTTTTAATTAATCCTGTAGACAAGAACTTATTTTGGGTTCCTAAATTTGTATTAAACTAATTTTTTTTTGTTATTATATATGTGCGTATTTTTTTCTCTAACAAAAATTATATCATTATTTTTTTATGCACAATTATGTTGTCTATCTACTGAAAATTCTTTAAATTTTTTGAATATTTTTTTCTCTCAAAATTTAAAATTAAGAGTTTAGGGGGAAATTCATTTTTGGACTTGATGAACGAATTTAAAACTCAAAATTTTTGTCCAAACTCATATTTCATCTTCAACTTTAACAAAAAATATTTAGATTTTTTTTATTGAAATATGATTTTTTTTAATTTTCAAAATTCGATAGAAAAAGATTTTGACTAGATTAGATTTTTTTTTATCTCCTCATCAACTGTGGATTTTATCAAAAAAAAATTTAGATTTTTAAAATTTTTTTACAAAAAAATGGAATTAACTTTAAAAAAAATATGCCATTTTAAATTTGAAAAATCTGTGTCAACACGTTTTTTTTCACTTAGAAAATTTTTTATCGCACTCAAAAAATTTTCTTCCCTACTTATATTTCCCAATTTTTTGATGTGATCAAAGGGGGAGGAATAGTACTAAGTTAAGGGGTAGAATTTTAATTTACTTGAAATTTAAGTTTTTTTGAACTTAAACTGTTTACATTATTATGTATGTTTTTTTTATTTTGATTACCCTAATTTAACTCGGATTGATACACATCAAAAAGGGAGAGATTGTAAGTACCCCTGATTGATTTTGACGTGATCAACCGATTTAAGTTAGGTCCTGGTATGTTTAATCCCTCTGCTAAGTGTATAGGAGCTTAGGTACGGAGGAAGTCGAGCGTAAGACATAGCGGACGAGAAGGATTGTGCGGGAAAGTGAGCCAACGGGCTCGTTACAATCCGAGGGACGCGGAAGCTACGGAAGAGTACGCCGGTGGAGCGAGAAGGACATGCGCGGTGTCCGAGGGACGAGAAGCCGGGAGGAAGGACGCTCGAGGGGCGAAAGGCCGGAGTCGGGTTCGGGTGAGCCTAACTCCGGTTGGCCGGAAATCACCCAGAAGATGAACCAAAAGACTGGTCAGTTTGACCAAGTCAAACCAGGCACCTGAAACAAAAAGAATTTTATTTGCTCGCCTACATATATCACCAGTCTTACCGACTGGGATAAAGAAGAGATATGATTAAAGTTGTTGCGAGCAAATGATAAAGTTATTTATCTGTTGCGAGCAGAAGACAAAGTTATCTCTTAAAGGATAACTTTATCCTTTAATCAGATCCAATGGATGCAGTTTAATCCCATCCAAGATCAGCCATCCAGATTACATCCATGGATCAACGGCCAAGAGAAAATTCCTCAACAATCAACAATCCAGATTTATTCTCTTAGGTTATAAATAGGCTTAGAGTTTCAACCTTTTAATTAATTCAATTAATTCATTTCTTGTAAACTCTCTAAAAGTCTAGCGTGCTATTTTTGTAAGGCTTCTCCGCCATAAGGAGATTTTTATTGAGCGTCCACTGCCTTGGAAGCAACGTTCTCAGTTGCAACCAAGTTTCTTTTTTAAAGATGAGTGCCTCCACTTTTATAATTTTTTTCCCGTCTATTCACCCCCCTCTAGCCAGTCCAACCCGATCGAACACAAACCTCTTAGGACAACACTAAAGTTCCTTAAGGCACTTAGATAGAGTCAAACGGGATCGGATACAGGGGGAGTGATTTTTTTTAGCTTTCGAAAACTACACTGTAAAAATTATTATTATTTGAAAATACCTTTCGAAAACTGAGCTTTAAAACGTTATCACTTGTGTTTTTCGAAAAAGGTTTATTTTGATTTTGATAAACCCTAAAGACACAGAGGAAGGTCCACATCATAATCTACAAGGACTCCTAGAATGTGTCAACTTTAGGGGGAGTATAAATCAAACTTCTGAAACAATTTTGTTTAATTAATTGTTTTGAAATTATTAAATAATTTCCTTAATTTGAATCAACCCTTAAGACTTAGAGGAAGAGTACTTGTGGTCAACAAGCTTCCCAGGACTAGGTCAAGTTTAGGGGAAGATCAAATTAAAAGAATTATTGAATATTTCAAATGTATTCATGAGCGGTATTTTCAAATCCTGTTGAAAACATAAGTATTCTTTCAAAATAGTATCAATTTTCAAAAATTACTATTATTTTCCAAAATTCATCTATTTTTTTTAATTTGAAATAATATCTTGAGTTTGGAAAATCTTCCAGGAGACTTAGGAAAATGTCCTTGTAGTCAACAAGGTTTCCTATGATTGTGTCAGACTGAAAGATAAACCAAATCAAGTATTATCACTTTAAAATCTTTACATTTTTCAAAATTAACTTACATCCTATTATTCTGTGACTTATGAAATTTTTTATAATATTTACTTGGGTTGGAAAACTTCCAGGACACTTAGGAAAATGTCCTTGTAGTCAACAAGGGTTCCCAAGATAGTGTCAGACTGGAAAATTAACCAAGTGAAGTCAAATATTATGTTTTCAAAAGTACTTATGTCTTTCAAAGCCAAATATTCTTTCAAAAGTACTATCATTTTTTTTTCAAAATTCTATCAATATTTACTTGACCTTGAAAAATATTATGTTTCATAAAACACTTATTTTCGAAACACAGTTAGTACTTGCAAAATAGACATAACATTTATATTTTCCAAACTAACATTCTTTCAAAAGTTATGCATTTTCCAAAAGTACTTAATTATTCAAAAATTCAATATATTTTCAAAGGTACTTATATTTTTCAAAAATTACATAATTTTTGCAACATATTATTCAAAATTCAATGCTTCCAAAAAATTTTTACACTAAGTATTTTCAAAAAGAACCAAAGGTTTTTAATGTTGGTGCAAGTATTTTATTTTTTGATATATGACAAAGGGGGAGAGATGTGTGCTTAAGTTAGAAAAAAAAATTTCCGAAGATCAAAAATGTAGTTTCAAAACCTATATTTTTTTTCATTTTTACCCCAAGGACAGTAAGTTAGCCCCTTTAACCAATCTAACTTAAGTTATTGTCAAACATCAAAAAGGGGGAGATTGTTGGTGCAAGTTGCATCAATGATATTCCTCTTTAAGTGTTTTAATGTTTGGCAATACACTTAAGTCAGTGATACAATGAATAGACAAAGGGGAGCAAAAGTGAAGTAACCTTAGTTGAAGAAAAATCCTAGTTAATCTAGGCATCGGAACCCCAAGACCTAGCGAAGGGCTGCTATGCAGCTAGCGAAGGGTTGCTAGGGAATGAAGACCTAACGAAGGACTGTTAGGCACCTAGCGAAGGGCTGCTAGGTATCGTAACCCTAAGACCTAGCGAAGGGCTGCTAGGCACCTAGTGAAGGACTACTAGGCATAGAAGACCTAGCGAAGGGCTGCTAGGCATAGAAGACCTAGAGAAGGATTGCTAGGCACCAGGCGAAGGACCGCTTGGTAACAAAGACCTAGCGAAGGGCTGCTAGGCACCTGGCGAAGGACTGCTAGGAAATGAAGACTTGGTCCGAGGTACTAAGCAACTTAGCTGAGCGATGACTAAGGACAGGAGTAGAGACGAGTCAGGGTTTGGGCGTCTCGAGGTCCGGAGGTATCGGAAGCTAAGCTAAAGTCCACCCGAAGGGCTAGGTGGCAACCGTCTCCTGAAAGGAGTAGGTGAAGGGCGAGTTCTCGGGGATAGGAACTCGTGCCGGTTCGACCTAGGGTTTCGTGCAAATCTGAAGTCCGAACCAAGTCCTTAAGACTAAAATTATATGTATATGTGCTATGTGGTTATGTATCTTGCAGGTACCAAGAGTGAAAGAGGTTGTAAGAAGCTGGAGGCCCTAAGCAGGGCGCCCCCATCATTGGGGGCGCCCCCATGCAACCAGGGCACCCCCAACAAGCCCCCAACCAAAGGTGTTATGGTGAAAATGCATGTTATGGCAGAACAGGTGTCAACCGGGGCGCCCGGAGCGTCCGGGGCGCCCGGATTCGTAGTTGTTTTGCTGTTTCGAAGTCAGAACACAGGATAATCCCTCACGGGGGTGCCCGGAGTGTCCGGGGTGCCCCCAGGCAGTACTAAAGAGGTAGTAAACGTGATGCAGTCAAAATAGGAGTCAACCGGGGCGCCCGGAGCATCCAGGGCGCCCGGGTCAACACTGTTTCGTTGCTGCGAGTCCGAAGCAGTGGATAAGCGCTGACTGGGTTCAAGATGGGCGCCCGGAAGATCCGGGTCGCCCAGGTCAAAGCTGTTATCAGCTGCGGCGTGGTAGACGTAGGGATAAAGTTTGACCGAGTCATCTGGGGCGCCCCCAACGTCCAGGGCGCCCCCAGGAGGCCTTTATGAGGGGCCTCGACCCCTCTGCTTCTGACATGATTTCCAAGAGCGATCCTAAGCCTTCTGTCCGATGACAACACGCTAGAGACGAGGTTCTACGACCGAGAGGCTCCAGGAGGAGGTGCGCGGCACTTCGGAGGTCTAGATCGGCCGAGCTTCAAACTTTGTCTCGTTGGTTTGCTTTTTAATTACTGTATTTAAATTTCTATATTATTGCTTGTAATACTGCACTATAAGTCGGGTTTCTCTGCCTCTGGAAAGTCCGGAAAGGAGACCAATAGTGGACGGGCGTTCCCGTGCATAGTCCTTGGATGTACTGACCCTGGGGGGTCGGGAACCAAGTAAAAATCCGCGGTGTCACTGTCTTGTTTCTTTTCGTTCTATTTATTTTCCGCTGCGCTACTAATACTTTGAGTCTAGAACGAAAGTATTACGAGATTTTCACGAAAGTTTTCACGATCGATATTCACCCCCTCTATCGATGGCACCGATCCTACAAAATTTTCTTGCGAAAACGTTTTGAAATTTTTCTAAGTGTGAGGAAATTTTTGGTAGAAATTTTTGTCAAGTATTGAAAGCCTGAAATTTTTTTCTAAGTCAAAATCTAAAAGCACTTAGAATGTTTATAAAACCCCACTTATTTTTGAAAAACTCAGGGGGAGAATATTCGGTGCAGGGGGAGAAAACTGAGTAGTATCTTAGAATTCTTTTCTTGTTTTTAACTTAACTTTTTGAACCATGTTGTCATAAATCAAAAAGGGGGAGATTGTGATGGTACAGGAAGCACCAGATCGAACCTTGTTTTGATATTGGCAAAGGATTCAAAGTTAAGGGTTGTTTGGTATCTAACAATGCTGCTTGAGTGTGCAGGAAACCAAGTCCTAGCGAAGGGCTGCTAGGCACCTGACGAAGGGCTGCCAGGAAAACAAGTCCTAGCGAAGGGCTGCTAGGCACCTGACGAAGGGCTGTCAGGAAACCAAGTCCTGGCGAAGGGCTGCTGGGCAAAAACCAAGTCCTGGCGAAGGGCTGCTGGGCGAAACTCAAGACCTGGCGAAGGGCTGCTGGGCAAAAACCAAGTCCTGGCGAAGGGCTGCTGGGCGAAACTCAAGACCTGGCGAAGGGCTGCTGGGCAAAAGTCCAACTGGAGGATCCGGTTGGCACCAGGTAAACTCTCCCGAGAGGAGTAGGTGAGGACGCGTTCCCCTCCGAGGGAACATTAGGCGTCGGTTCGACCTAGGGCTCCATTTTGGAGACCAAAGTCAGAACCAAGACAGCTGAAGCTGTAGAAATTAAATTAAATATTTGCTCTATTGTGTTTTGGGACTAACCCTGGATGCAGGACCGAAGGAACGTGTGTCTGCAGCTCAGAATGACTCAAAGGAAAGAGGCAACTGCTGACCAGGGCGCCCGGAGTGTCCCGGGCGCCCCCAAGGTGAACACAAAACACAAAGAAAGCAAATAAACCTCGACAGTACATTCTGAGGGCGCCCCCACTGTCCCGGGCGCCCCCATGGCAAACCAACTGAAGAGTTAAGCTGCTGCCGCATCTGCACTGCGCACCCAGGGCGCCCCCAGCGCCCAGGGCGCCCCCAGCGCCCAGGGCGCCCCCAGCCACTCTTACGCAGGAGACTTCAGCGCTGCGGATAAGAGTTGGCCGAGTCAACCAGGGCGCCCCCAGCGTCCAGGGCGCCCCCGTCATGACCTTATCCCGAGGTTCAAGGGATAAATCGTTGACTGCGCCTTGTGTGGATCTGCTGCCACGTGGGGGGGCACCCCCGTCGACCAGGGCGCCCCCAGGCACTATAAAAAGGGCCCTCGACCCTCCTCTTCAAGACACTACTTTCATTCAACGCATCCAAACGCTCTGACGACCGCGCTCTGCTCCGGAAACTTCCCGACTCAAGAACGAAGCGCCGTCAACCTCCCACTGCACCGAAACTCGATCTACACCGGGAGTTGGTAAAACAAAGTGTATATTTCTATTTACAATAATTTTGTAATCTCACTCTGTAACCGTTTTGTGCACTATAGAATTGCCCAAAGTAAACGGTCAACGACCGTGGGCCTTGGAGTAGGAGTCGACCCAGGCTCCGAACCAAGTAAAACCTTGGTGTTTGCATTGTTTGTTTTTATTCCGCCGCGCACTTACTCTTTCTTTTAAATCCGAACATTTTCCTATATTCACCCCCCCCCTCTATCGGTCTTTCTCGATCCAACAGATTGTTGGTGTAGGAAGCACCTAAGTCAAACCTGGGTTTTGATAATGGCAAAGGGTTTAGAAGTTAAGGTGTCATTGTGATCTAACAAGTCTACTAAGTGTGTAGGAAAAGTCCTAGGTGCACTAGGCAAGAAGTCTTGGCAAAGGGTTGGGCAAGAAGTCTTAGTCAAGGACTAGGCAAGAAGACCTGACCGGAAGTTAGGCAAAGAAGTCCTGGTCGAGGACTGGGTAAGAAGACCTGGCAAAGGGCTGGGCACCGAAGACCTGACCGGAAGTCGGGCAAGAAGACCTGACCGAAAGTTGGGCACGAAGACCTGGTCAGGTGGATTGGGCAAAAGTCCAACCGGAGGAGCCGGTTGGCAAAAGGTAAACTCTCCTGAGAGGAGTAGGTGAGGACGCGTTCCCCGTCGAGGGAACAGTAGGCGTCGGTTCGACCTAGGGTTCGATTTGGGAGACCCAAAGTCAGAACCAAGATAGCTCAGGCTATAAATAATGGCTAACATGTTTGCTTCTTTTTATTTTGGGACTAACCTTAGTTGTAGGGATCGAAGGACTGGTTTTCTGCAGCTGAGGCGCCTCAATGGAGTGAGGTGCCTCACTGGGGCTAGGTGCCCAGATGACACGGGCGCCCATATGGATACAGGCGCCCTAGTGCAAAGGCAAAATAGAAGCAAGCGAAGCAAACTGCCACGAAGCCTCTGGACGTACTCAGCTCAGGTGCCCGGGACCATACGGGCGCCCCCATCAACTCAGGCTCCCCAGTGAAGTTGGATAAGTGCTGATCGAGCCTGTGGATAAGAGATCGTGCAGGGAAAGCCACGTGTAGGCGCCCCCATCGACACAAGCGCCCCCATGGGTGCTATAAAAGGGGGTTCACCCCCAAGGCTTCAGAGAACATCGCTCTCAACGCTCCAAGCACTTTCGTTCAAGCGCTACGCTCCGACAAGCTTCAACTTCGAGATTCAAGCGCCGACGATGACCCTCTGCTCCGAAATTCGATCCACCTCGGACATTGGTAACGAAAGTGTTGCAAATTTAAATTCCAATTCTATTCTTGTACTCGATTTGTAAAATTCTTCTTGCGATTATAGAATTGCCCAAAGTAAACGGTCAAGGACCGTGGGCCTTGGAGTTGGAGCGGACCGCGACTTCGAACCAAGTAAAACTGACTTGTGTTCGCGTGCGTTCTATTATTTTCCGCTACGTAACTGCTCTATTTTCTCCGAAAAAATTAATATCGATATTCACCCTCCTCTCTATCGATTTCTCCGATCCAACAGCTTCATTGCTTGTTTCTTATCAAAGTTGTTAGATTTAATGAACTTTGATAATTTTCTTACCATAAATGCTTCTTCATCTTTGTCGAGCGATGATTTTGAATATGGTTCGCCTTTCTTGGCTTTTAGGTCTAGGTTCTGAATCAGTTTCTTTTTCTTTATTAAGCTTATACATTTTAACTCATGTAATTTGAAAGTAGAAAATAATTATTTTAAACTACTTACCTCGAAGTCTTTCGAAATATAATACGAGTCTACAATTGAGGTCTACTTTTGAGTTCTTGAAAATGAATTTAGAGCGTATCTAATTGAGTCTCGATTCTTATTGTTTCTTTGAGGTTGGTGAATCTAGTGATCAACTCCGTGATCTTAGCATGCAGTTGAACTATTGTTTCTTGCTTTTCTATCCGGAAGTTCGTTAGTTGATTTTGGAACAAGTCTCGTCTTGCTAGCTTAACATTCGAGGTTCCTTTATAGAGCTCCAAAAACATCTCTCAGAGTTCTTTGGTAGAGTTGTAGGCACTGATTCAGTTGACTTCTCGTTTGTTGCATCTTTTACTTCGCTTCTTATGTTCCTAAATCCCTGCACATCCAGACACAAGACATCAAATACATAGGGCCTAATTTAATTTGGTAGATCACATCAAAATTAATTTGGGGTGCTTCCAATGATATCCTACTCACCCTTTCGTTCACATTTGAATTTGAAACTACGATGGGTAAAAAAAACACTCAACATATCTTTGCAACACCTTCTTGCATCATTCTAAAACATGAATACAAAAGGAGCGAAAGGAGATGACCAATATAGTTTCGATAAAAACCCTTACTCACTTTTCGCTAGTTGAGAGTTGAGCAAGATGACCTATATCTCGTGTTGGAACCGGGGAAGAGAGGAGCGAAAAAGAGAGGAAGAAGGTTTAGGGCATTAGTTTAAGGGAAGAGAGGCGAGCGAAGGTGCTAGTTTATAGGCACTGGTTTATAGAAATCAACATCACCTTTGTGTTATTTTGTACAAACCAGCATCACTTTGGTGCTGGTTTGTAGAAATCAAAATCATCTTGGTGTTGATTTTTACAAACTAGCATCATCTTGCATGCAACTAAAAAAGAGAGAAAATACAGATGAGAGAGATTAAAAAAATTAGAAGCGGAAAGATGGTGTTGGTTTGTAAGAACCAACAAGCCAATACCATTTTAGTGTTGATTTCTATATCAACACCTAAATAGTGTTGGCACCACCTTAGTGCTAATTTGTAAAAACTAGTAACAAGTTGGATAGTCCTAATTTGGTGGTGCTAGTTTCAATTTGGTACTAGTTTATAGAAAATTAACATCACATTAATACTATTTTGTAAAAATTAATACCATCTTAGTGTTATTTTTTGAGAAATCATCACCAAGATAATATTATTTTTTATAAATCAATATCACCTTATTATATATTAAGGTGTTAATAAACCGATGCCACTTAGATTTTGATCCCGTTAAATCACCCACGTTGTGTACAACCGCTCACAACCCATCCACTTTGCCGAATATGTTTACAAATAACAAAACAAGGGGTACATCAGTAATAATAAGTTATACTTGGGTTTGCACATAAAAACACAGTCCAAATAACTCATTTCGTTCTCTTCCATCAACCCTAGTCTAAGAGGACAGTCTAGAGCTTCATCTTGCTTTGTCTCAATTTAGCATCGCAAGTGGTTCACCCACCGAATCTGGCAACGATCCGGAGTTATACTCAATATTAAGACAGGAGATTTCGATGGGATTCAGCCCCTCCTGATTTCTAGTTGATATATTCTTTGCTTGCGTTTTTCTCAGTAAACTTGCTCTTGCATCGGTGGAAGCAAAAAAAGGTATGTCTTTTCTTCATCAGTGGCTTTAAAGAAGCAATTTTTTACTCTGTGGTCTTTGAAGATATTGTTTTTTGAATAGTAGTTCCGTATTCCTTTGATCATAGTAGGAAAGATCTCATTTTTATCCGAATGAAGTTTGGTTCGAATAAAAGAGTATTTTCTTACTCCATTTGCCAAACAAGATTTCAGCTACTGAGAAAATTAGGTTTTTGGCTAGAAATGATGTTGCTTTTAGGAGAAAAGATTTATTTATTTGTACTAGCGTGCTGTGTAAGGAATGCTCTTTATCGATCCTTGTTTACTGAAGGTATTTGGAGATATTGGAGCGCAATGTTTCAGCTATTGTTTCTCGTTCTCTTCGCGGAGGGAGCAGTGGCACTCATTTTGATGTGGAAGATCGGCCCACTGCGGGAGCTGACGATGAAGAGCTTGGACCAGCTAAAAATAGGCAAAGGACCAGCGACGGTAAAGACATTGGCATGCACGATGTCAGTGATTTTTGTATCGAGTGTAACCAGCATTCTTAAGATCCAGAACAGGGGCGCAAAGCATGGAACAGTCACCCCAATGGATCAAGTCTTGTGGAGGACTCACTTAATCGAAGCCTCGCTCATTGGTAAATGCCAATTGCAAACGCATTAATTATCTGACATTATGTTGGTAAATTTGCAGTTTTTCTATCCTCTCCATGTTGTTCTAAAGAATTTGATGGCTTATCTGAGTCATCGACATGAGTGAAACTGATGATTCGACATCTTAGATTCATTAGTCTTAGAGCACTAAAGCTGAACAAAATGGCCAAATTTAATTTTTCCTAATATTTGTGTTTTTTCTCAAAAATGATAATTTCATAATTTTGTTCAGGAAAATGCAGAACTTTATCTTGTTTTCCTACAAAAAATTGGCAGCTCTTGTTTAAGGGCTACAACTAACATGGATTAGTTAGTTTACATGATGGAAACAAGATGCGTATTTGCATTCAAAGAGAATTGGTTATCTTCAGAATCTCCTGCCAGTATAAATCCCTATTCCATCACTAACCAAATCTAGAATACTTAACATCTGATCTCTGTCTAATACTTAATTGGGCATTGTCATTATGTTGATACCAAATCAGACATGTTTAAAAGAGGCATACTATGTAAACATTTTAAACTCCAAACTTTATTTACCTGCATACATAGATCTCAACACAAAATTTTACTATAGTAGTTTGCCATTACAAGTACGCTGAAAAGATTTTCTATGCCTGAAATAGTGGTTGAAATGGAAGGGATTTGCTCACTCTTAGCACAAGTTGATTTCTGTTGTTACAAATTCAGATCAACTTATTTCTGCAAAAACCCTTTCAGAGTTCAAATTTGCAGATCTTACGTGAATAATTCATAAATATTTTTACTTGAGCATCATTTCTTTGCTTCCTAGTCAATCATTACCACTATTCTCTATTAAGGTTATTTACCTCTATCATTTCTTAGTTTTTCTTTCAATATCAAAATAAAGTGTTACAGGTGTCTAAGATGACAGAGACATGCTACCTCATTAAGATAGGAGTCTTAAACCTACAATTTGCTTTTCAGGCTATACTCTGTTTCTTGCTCTGGTGATTGATCGTATGCATCACTACCTTAGGAAACTGGTTAACTTGAGACAAACTGTTCACACTTCTCGGGAAGAAGTTGAGAATCTCAAGAAAGAGAACCAAAGGTTTAAAGACAAGGATGCAATATTCTCAAATGAAATAAAGAAGCTAAATGAAGAGGTAACGAAGTTAAAAGAGAAAATCCAGAAAGTCAAGTCACAGTCTGAAGAGCACGATAAAAGGGCACAGACTGCTGAAGCACATGTTGCATCCCTTCAAAAGCAGTCAGAAGAACTTCTTCTAGAGTATGACCGTTTACTGGAGGACAACCAAATCCTTCAGGCACAGGCTCTATCATTCAAAAGGTAAGTCTCCTGTGACTGCATTTTGGAGCACTTGTCATGAGGTGGCCATAGAAGTAACTTTCCTGCCTCCCCATGGTGACCGCAAACTTGAGATGCAATGTTTAGAATTTTGATTGGTACCCTCCTGTCATCAGTTTGCTTCCTGATCGATGCAGTTAGTGAAAAGTGTATCAGTGTATCTGTTTGATCTGAACTATAATGTAGAGCTACATTTACTTCCAATGATTTGGTACCACCCTTGGCGAAAGCTATTGCTGTCTTTCTTATGATTCTATAATGCAGTTCAAGATCTTGAATTTTGGTTAATGTGGCCTCAAATAGCAGGAACTAGTACAACTTTAGTGGCAATGACAAGGACGGCGATTGTTTGAAATCTTGCATCCATGTCGGAGCAAAAAGGTCATATTGTTCACACTCCAAGTGGTCAAGTATCGTTGGTCCTAAGATAAAATATAGATAAATCACGGGAAATATTTTACCCTGGTGCAACAATCCTTTATGTGGAGAAGGTAAATCTTGCATCAATGTTGATACAAGCTAGGATTGATGATTGAGATTAATGTAGTGATATACCAGTTTTTTCTGTTCAATACAGACAGAACTGATTTTGCATGTTTTTGCGAGGGACAATAGAATTAACAACACATTTTGTAATATTGGCTCGTAGCAGATACATCATGGCTATGAACTTGTTTCCATGATTCCCTTAACAGCAGTTAGCGTACCTGATTAATCTATCTATTGTCTGAGTATATTGATGGTGGTACCAGTGGAGCTTCTCTTGTGCAGTGAGGTAGGATTTGCCACTGAATTATATCACCGGTAAAAAACGGGATCTCATAGGTAAATTTTTGAAATTATCAAACCCGTATAATTTTAAAATTACTAAATTATGTATTTACTTTCTATTTTATCTCTAATCAATCAGACTGATAAAAGTTGAAAGGGCTGCAAATTATATCCACATCATGACTAGTTGACTACCAAATTTATTTATACAAGTCTCGTTTAATCTTTGGGTAATGTAGAATATATCTATATTAAAGGTGAATTCTTTCTTAGTTATATTCCTTTTCTCCTTTGGTTAATTTCTCATATGAAAACTTTTCAATATAGTTATAGCATCGATTACTACCGCATTGATCAATTGATCTTTCTCCTTCATTTGATGTCAATTTAGTTCAGATCTTTGATTTCAGGGGGCATCATGCCACCCACATCATTCTTCCTTCGATTCGTGAACATAACATAGATGATTCATGAATATAACATAGATGATACGGGAAAAATTTGAGCTCCCTATCCATGTAAGATAAGTCAAAAGTTATACGGCTAGCGTGGTCCAATAAACACAACACGACACTATGATTCAAGGAGGCATTCACAATCACTTGGATAGATTAGGTTGTCCTAGCGGATAGACTTGGTCAATCAGGTTATCCGAGTGGACGTCTCTTGGTTAAACCTGTGTCTTGATCTGTTTTCTATAGTAGGCACACTCGGGGAATAGACTTGGTCAATCAGGTTGGTGTTACTCTTTAAGGAGGGATGCCAAATCGAAATCATATACTTGACATTGAACCAATTAACTTGCACCAGGGTACGCCCGATCAGTGAATCTCAATACTACACCTATGATTGTATAACATTCGCACTAGAGGCCACAACACTTATAGCGCGGACCCCATTGAAGGAAAAGGGGATAACTACTGATAATTTGATGCATCCTACAATTGATCAGCCAACTTGTTTATAGCCTGCTATCAACCGCTGTAATAAGATAATAGTCGATCCGTCGACTCACTTGTAGCACACGACTGACCAGCCAATAAAATGACTATGGTCGATCGACCAACATGCTTCGACTCCTAACCATTCAGTCATTTCGACTAGCTCAAAAGACAGACCCCTGCACAGTCCATTGGGCTACAAGTAGGCCCCATCATGGATCGTAATCAGGTCTACCAACATTTGGGTTGGGCCTCCATGTTCTAATTTGATTTAACCCTACAAATTAGGTCCAACAGGCTCGATTTCCTTATTTGGCCTCCACATGCACATACAAATGAGCCCATTAGCCCGATTATACACAAATTTAGGCCAATCTTTTATAAGACATCCATAAACCTTATCCTACCAAAATAATCACTGACTTACTCAGTGGACCATGGACCATTGGCCTATCTGCATTTATCAGATTTTTTATAGGAAATCTATTAATTTGACAATTATCTTACGGCTGACGTCATACCCTGATGGTGGAGCGTTGCCAAAGAATGTCGCCTATATAAAGGAGTCCTTCCTCCACGACGTAGGTACGTTCTTTCTGAAATTCTATTCCATTACATTCTGATTCTCCACCCTCGGTGATCACTGACTTAAGCATCAGAGTGCATGCGCTAGGGACTCCCGTTGACTTGCTGCTAACACTCTTTTCTTAAGTGTTTCTTTTTTTTAGGATTCAACGATAATAGTGTCGGTCCAACCAAAGTAAACATTCTCTCCATGTCACCCTTCATTGCTCATGGACAGGATTAATAGAGATGAGCGATACCTAAAGATAATAATAAAAAATTAAAAAATAATGAACATAATATAACAATGATTGGGCTAAGAAGGTAGCTTGAGTTTCTCCACAAAATCATTGTTGGATATATGTGAAAGAGCAATCCTTTATTTTACGTGGCATTCGGTCACTTGATCCTGTTCACTGAGCATATGACATTGCTTACATTGGATCTCAACGGTTGGATCAACTTTAACATGTCTTTTAGTCATCCAATTTTGATATTGTTTCGTTCTGTCGGTGAGTATTGCCGCCGGGGAGGATGCAATCTGATATAATATCGTCGAGGCTAGTGTTCAACACTATCTCCATAAAATGATATTGCTCCGCTCAAATACTTACGGATAGCAGCAATTTGTTTCCAAGATACAATGACGATGTCTTGGAATAGTAGCACTTCAAATTTCGAGACCGGCGAACCCTCTCATAGGTTTTTTGGACTCTAGATGCAGAAGATGGAATGGATGCAAGGTTGATTAGACTTGAGTGAGTTTGAGTGATTTTTGTGATTTCTTTCCATCATCTAGGGGTCCTATTTATACTTGGTGAAGAGGTGAAGTACCCCTTGGTGAGTTCATCTGAGCCGTTCGATCTAGAGGGTGTAACCCTTCAACCAGATCTCTTAATCTCAGCCCTAGATCTGGAGGATTGTAACCTTTCAGCCCTCCTTTGATCTCAGCCGCCATATCAACTTTCATCACCAATGGTCCGATCATGATTATTCGTGATCAATGCTCCAGATCGCGTCACTTGCGATCCATCACCCTCTTTGATCCAACGGTGGCCATCCGTTTGCCTAGTCAGCACCCAATTATCCCTCTTTGTCCAACCGAGAGTGCCACGTATGCATGCCACATCACCCAAGTGTCACGTAGGTATAGCCACGTCACCCAGAGTATAAATTTAAGTTCCTCAACGATGCGTACGTGCGAAGTGCAAAGTGCGCCAACAAAGTGCCCATTGCGCGTGTGCGCGCGTGGTGCGTGCACTCGTGCTCCCATGGCGCGTGGTGGGCTCGCAGGTGCGAGCACCTGCTCGCCCATTGGATGAGTGCATCTGTGCTATTTGTGTTAACTCAATTAACACTACAACGCATATAAGGAAGTAAATTCTCTCTGGAATTTCCAATATGGGACTATTTTCCCCTTACTTCATTTTTGTAACATTTTGAGTTGACTTTAACAATTAATTTCTCATTCACCCGTAATCGGTTTTGAGCAAATTAATAGTCTAGATTCATCTACTCAAAACGTAGATTTCAATTTTGAAATCAATTTAGACTTTCATCGATTGATGACACCTCGATTTTCTCTTGCAAAATCGTAAATCGTATTGGTCTTTTAGAACCTAATATCCAACAATCCCCCGCATGAATGGAAATTAATGCGTGTATGCATGCAGACACTTTACAGGAGTCCAATCGATAAGTCAATGCATCGGGAGAGGTAGCTTGTGGCTTTGAACCTTCCGTAGTGGAATGCTATCGAGCATACTAGGCTACGCAGTGAACATGATGTCTTGAACTGCTCAGCTGTTTGTGTATACTAAAACAATAACATCCACACGGAGACTTATCTCACATACTCTTGGTTTTCATTGTTGGTTCCGTTTTGGCCATGGACACTATCTTGGATTCATGAGTGTTTTATTGAAGCGGCCTGCCTTCATATTCACATAGGTGACACTTCTATGAAGAGTATCCTACCATACTCTACCTTATAAAGGTATAGAAGTCATTAAAAGCATAAACTTAACCTTACAACATGTGGTAGGACAACACTTATTCATCCTAGGATTGGGATAATATATCTCGTGTGCTGTAACACAACTTTTGTAACTTCGTTGTCCCATTGAACCAAGATCTTGGGATCTCTAGTCAACAAGGTTGAGTTACCGTTACAGTCGTTTTAGTTGTAGATTTTTAATCTCATTCCTCTTGACGAGCAGTATACTTGATCTTGATTTAGCCCCTTCGTAAGAGGATCTGTCAAATTATCTTTGGACTTTACATAATCGATTACAATCACTCCATTCAAGATCAACTGCCTAACGATATTATTTTTACGACGTATATGTCAGACTTACCATTATACATACTACTCTGTGCCCTTCCAATCGCCTATTGCCTATCACAATGTATAAGTATGGCGAGCACAGGTTTAGTCCAGCTCGGAATATCTTCCAAGAAATTCCACAGCCATTCAGCTTCTTCAGCTGCTTTGTTTAGTGCTATAAACTCGGATTCCATTGTTGACCGAGCAATGCACGTCTGCTTAGTGGATTTCCAAGATACCGCTCCCCCACCAATCGTGAATTCATATCCACTAGTGGATTTGGAATCTTTTATATCTGATATCCAATTGGCATCACAATATCCCTCTAAGACAGCGAGATATTTTCCGTAATGTAATCTGTAGTTTATAGTATATTTCAAATATCTAAGAACTCGCATCAATGCTTTCTAATGGGTGTCATTTGGATTACTCGTAAACCGACTTAGCTTGTTGATCGCACAGGCAATATCCGGACATGTGCAGCTTGTGAGATACATCAAGCTGCCTATTATCCGAGAATATTCCAATTGCGATATGGGCTCACCTTGGTTTTTTGCTAAGTGTTGACTTAGATCCATAGGTGTTTTCACTGTAGAGAGATCGTACACATTGAACTTCTTCAACACTGACTCTACATAGTGGGATTGTGTCAAAACTATCCCCTCAGATGTCTTAAGAATTTTAATTTCCAATATAACTTCTGCTCGACCCATATCTTTCATATCGAAATTGTTGGTCAACATTTCCTTTGTATTCATGATTATCTCATGATTACTACCCATTATAAGCATATCGTCTACGTATAGACAGACGATTACATAGTCTTTAGGTGTTTTTTTGACATAAATGCATTTGTCACATTTATTTATTTTGAACTCGTTTGACAGCATTATTTTGTCAAATTTCTCGTGTCATTGTTTAGGCACTTGTTTAAGTCCGTACAGTGACTTAACAAGTCGACACACCTTTTCCTCTTTTCCTGGAACTACGAACCCCTCGGGTTGCTCCATATAGATTTATTCTTCCAACTCACCATTTAAGAATGTAGTCTTAACATCCATTTGATATATTTCAAGGTCATATAATACTGCGATGACTATCAGCACTCGTATGGATGTAATCCTTGTCACCGGTGAGTAGGTATCGAAGTAATCAAGGCCTTCCTTTTGCTTGTACCCTTTGGCTACAAGTCCAACCTTATACTTGTCAATCGATCCATCAGCTTTATACTTGCGTTTTAGTATCCACTTACATCCTAATGGTTTAGAACCAGAAGGAAGGTCCACTAATTCCCAAGTATGGTTATTCATGATGGACTCGATTTCACTATTGACTGCTTCTTTCCATAATGGGGCGTCGGGACTAGAGAGAGCTTCGTTCAATGTTCTTGGGTTCGTTTCTGACATAAAAGTCATAAAGTCCTGCCCGAATGATTTCTCGACTCTAGCTCGTTTGCTCCGACGTGGCTCTTTGTTTTGATAGTCAATAGTCCTTTTACGACAACTAAGTTCAGAAACGTCATTGTCTTTAGAACTTCCGCCGCTATCACTTTGAATGTTTCCCTTCTTATTTGGGAATATACTTTCAAAGAATATTGCATTCCGAGATTCTATGATTGTTCCCACATGAATATCAGGAATGTTTGACTTGTGAACTATGAAACGATATGCACTACTATTTTGGGCATATTCGACAAATATTGCATCGAACGTTTTAGGTCCGATCTTTATTTGCTTTGGCTTGGGTACTTCAACCTTTACCAAGCACCCCCATACTTTCAAGTATTTGTACGATGACTCGCGGCCTTTCCATAGTTCGTATTGTTAGGATCGTTGCCCTAGCTAGAGGGAGGTGAATAGCTATCTTTTGATGTCTTCGTTCTCTACAAGATGTTAGCACAGCGGAAATACAAGTAAAACAATAAGAACAAAGACTAACCAATGCTAACGCCTAAGATTTAGTTGGTATCCACCCCGGCCGGGTGACTAATCCAACAATCCGTCGGTGGATCACTCCCCGGATAACCTCCGGCTATCACGTGTCGCTCCTTGTGGGTGGAGAAACCTCACCATAACACCTTGGACGCTTTGTGAACACAGTAGACTACTAACCGGCTTTACCCAAGCAGGTTTCGTCAAGAAACCCCAGCCCGATCGAGTCCCCCTTTAAATAGACTCGGGCTGGAAATCACGCCACCAGTCGACTGCTCCAGGGGCAGTCGACTGGTACCACTAAAATCCGACCGTTACACCCCAACGTTCGAATTCTTAGCTGTTTCCAGACTTCACCAGTCGACTGCCCCTAGGGGCAGTCGACTGCACCAGTCGACTGCCCCAGTGGCAGTCGACTGCTCTGAAGGAAAAACCTTCTGTGAGTCCCCGCAGTCGACTGCCCAACCTGGCAGTCGACTGCCCTGCTTACCAGCCTAGGTTTTGCCTCCCCGAGTACATTCCACTCAGCACTCGACCCCTAGGACTTCCCGAGTACATTCACACAGCACTCATACTCTCACGACTCGACTGACTCCTCCTCCGCAGTCTCGACTATTGCCTTCGCGCCCTCTTCATCTTCGGCCCTCGTCCCTCGGATGCGCACGCAAGCCTCCAGCTTGCCTCCATGTCACCCTTCACGTACGCCTCGAAGTCCGCGCTCATCAGCTCATCGTCTCTGCACTCCATGGTCCCTCAGATGCGCACGCCAGCCTCCAGCTGACCTCCATGCCATCCTTCACCGTACTGAGGCCGTCCAGTCAAGTCCATATGTGTACCTGTACAATCCTGCACACTCAACATACACATATCAAATACACAGGGTAAACCTAACTTAAACCCTTTGCCCAAACATCAAAACCCATGGTCACTCCGGACCATCCTAGGGCCGATTGCTCCAACAATCTCCCCCTTTTTGATGTTTGGCAATTCGTTTAAGTTAGGGAAAGCAAGATAGTAGTAATAGCAAATACTATGCTAAAATAAATGCATATGCAATGCAAAAATGGATCCTATCCCAAGGCATCCCACACCTAACCCTCCAAGTTAGGACTTTTTACACACCTAGCTCTCCAAGCTCGGAATTTCACCACCTAACCCTCTAAGTTAGGATTTTTCCACACAAACCGGGCTTTTTAAAGCTTCTCCCAAGCTCCCCCTATATTGGACTTACAAAGGCTTTTTAAGAACCTATCCAAGGTTCCCCTTACGCCAAGAAGGGAGCAACCATGCTCCCCCTCAATCTCAACTCCCCCTAAACCTAGGGTTTCATGCAAAGGTATGTTCGGTTTCCCAACTTAAACCCAAACTTCTCTCCCCCTTTGCCATACATCAAAAAGACCCCAATAATTACCCAATTATTGGTTCTTTTAATCCCTAATGACCATAAACAATGCGTACTAGCCCCCCATACACTTGTTTTGCATTATTTGGACCCCAAACTAGCTGCTGATACAAAAATCAGCCTTAACCAGTCGACTGCCCCCAGAGCAGTCGACTGATACTCTGATAATCAGTTTTCTGGCCGAATTTCAGAAACGCGCCAGAAATTCCATAAATTTCCAAAAATTTCCAAACTTCGTGGACAACTTTGTGGAACCTATACCTACTTGGGAAAAATATATCTACCCATGTATCTATCACCATTCCCAAGTTTGACACAAAACTCAAAAATTTTCTTATGAAAATTAAGGCAAATAGGAGACAACCTCCCCCTTAACCCATGCCTTCTCCCAATTTTCATTTTCAAAGGGTTAAGTTCTACCCAACTTAACCTCCTAACATTAAGTTAGGTTCTTCCCAACCTAACACCGGAGTACTTTTCCCTTTGAACACCATTAAAGGCTTGCTCCCCAAGCACCCTTATCCCTAGTGTCAATAAGAACTCAACAACATCTAAAAAACTTTAAAGTTTGCAAGCACACTTGCTAGGATATACCCTATCCTAGAAAAATATAATATCATGGAAATATCAAGTGTGCTTGTCTTTTGGTACACATCTAAGTTTCTTAAGGATTTAAGTATCAACTTTCAAATTCGTTTCTAATTCCATGTGTTTGTCAATTCTACCCATCATAATTTGACACATGGAGTTGCCCTCAATTCATTTCTTTGTCCATACCCTTAATATGACGACAGTTTCCCCCTTTTTATCTCTAAATCCTAGATACACATGAGAAACTTATAAAACTTCTTTGAATTTTCCATATGGCCTCATTTAGTAGAACTACCATTAACCCATGAGGCTCTTCTTAACTAAACCAGCATAATCAAGGATCATATTCTATCATCCAATAACCATTTTCATATTTCAGCCCACAGACCAGTCGACTGCCCCTTTATATAGGAAATCGCCATCCCAGTCGACTGGGATGGTCCCAGTCGACTGTCTCCAGTCGACTGGAGTATTCCCAGTCGACTGCCCTTCATCTTTTCTTGCGTACAGAGATCCCGGTCGACCTCCCAGTCGACCCCCAGTCACCTGCCACCAGTCGACTGGTTTCTGAGACAGTCGACTGGTGGCTGAATTTCAGCCCTCTTTGGTGAATTTCAGAAATGTCGTAGAAATTCTACAAATCTCCAAAAAATCTGAAATTTTGTGGGGAGATTTGTGAAGCCAACATCTACTTGGGAAAAATACGTTTCCAAATAAATGTACTCCGGATCCCAAGATTGGCACAAAACTCTACTTTTTCCAAAGTGTATCAAATAAACTCATCCTAGAAGTTCTAATTCTCACTTCTCTTCAATGCATTCACTTCTCCTTGATCATAATTCTTTTCTACCACTGAAATACATGGTATTCCACCATTAAACCTCAATTTTGTGAAATATAGCTCCTTTTTCACCTTTTCTCCCTAAATTCTCCTTTTGATGTGCCAAAATCTAGGATTAGGACTTACCCAAGTCTCCCAACCCTTGTGGCACATTTCACTTAATTTCCTAAGAGAGAAACTTTTGAGATCCATTTACCATGGACCCCAAAGGCTTCTAGAGCTCTCCCTTGAGCTCTTAGCCCTAGCCACCTCCCTAGGTGACTCAACAAATGCTAAACCACACCGGTGAACCTCCGGTGACTCTTGGCCTACGAACTCAACCCTCTTAACCTTGGACCCCTTGTCCTTAGTTAAGACCTTTTCCTTTCCTTTTGATGGCATTCCCTTGCATTCTTGCACTCCCCCTTCTTGCCATAATCATATGCCTTCCCAGCATATTTCTTTTTGTTGGCCTTGGAAGTCTTAGATCGATAGCCCAATCCCGATCTATCATAGTTGGGTTTCAAACTACCCAACACCATGTCTAGACCTTTAGATCCAATCCTGAATCTTTCTAAGGTATTTTCTAAAGTATCAAGCCTTGCCCTCAAGGCTTGATTTTCCCTCTCTAAGTCCTTGAACTTGGTGTCCATATGTCCACCTTGGACATTTCTAGGCCTACCCATTTTCTTAGGCATTTGTTTCCCTTCCTTGGGATTAATGCCTTTAGCCTTGGATATATAGGTCTTAGGCCTATCATGATGCATGCTTTTTCTAGAGTGATGATCCACCTTGTTATCCTTATTCCTATCATGATATTTAAAACCATGGTTATGCACAAAAAGATAATTTTCATGAAATCTAGCATGCATGGATGAATGATTTGCATTATTTCTAATATTCATGAATGAGTAATTGGCATGATTCTTAGCATTCATGGAGGAACTCAAATATGAATGACAATTTAAACTAGGTTTAGGAATTACCTCCCTTACCCTTGTAGTCCCTCCTTGATGTGGACTTCTTCTCTTCTTTCTTTCTTCTTTTTCCCATCTTCTTAGATGCTCCATTTTCTTGAGCTTTCCACTCATTGGGCATCTTGTGTGATAGTGTCCTAGCTCTCCACATGTGAAGCATCTAATTTTCTTCTTCCGTTCTTGGACTCCTCCATTCCTACAATTTATGTTAGATTTAAATTGAATGGAATTAGGTTTAGATTTTACCTCCCTTTTACCTTTTGGGCACTTGTCTTTGTAGTGCCCCTTTTCATTGCAACCAAAGCACGTGATATGCTCTTTCAATTTGGCTTTGGTGGAGATGGAGGCTAGGTTGACTTCTTCTTCAACCTTGGAAGAGGTGGATGCTTCCTCTTGTTCTTGCATTAGTGAAGATCTTTCCTCCCCCTCAATTCTCGAGGTGGTGACCTCCTCCTCTTCTCTAGATGAGGTGGATGACCTCTCACTTTCCTCTTCCACTTCACTTGATGATATGGTCAATTCTCCTTCTTTTTCTTCTTCCAATTTATTCCACAACTCATATGCATTCTTATAACTCCCTACATTACTCAAAACATTGTTAGGCAAAAGATTTACTAAAATACTCATTACCTTTTCGTTTGCCTTGGAATAGGCTTGTTGCTCTTGAGTCCAATATCTAGGACGAAGCTTCTTGCCATGCTTGTCCTTTGGAATTTCGAAAGGCTCATTTATCATCATCAAGCACTCCCATTTCATGCCCAACCATGTCTCCATTCTCGATTTCCAATATCCGAAATCTTCATTGTCGTAGGCCGGTGGTGTGTAGATCTCGTCCCCGAGTGGACCTTCACCTTCCATTTCCTCTAGCGTATGCTCCCTCGGCGGTTAGTCCGATCAAGAGCGGCCCTTCGCTCTGATACCAATTGTTAGGATCGTTGCCCTAGCTAGAGGGAGGTGAATAACTATCTTTTGATGTCTTCGTTCTCTACAAGATGTTAGCACAGCGGAAATACAAGTAAAACAATAAGAACAAAGACTAACCAATGCTAACGCCTCAGATTTAGTTGGTATCCACCCCGGCCGGGTGACTAATCCAACAATCCGTCGGTGGATCACTCCCCGGATAACCTCCGGCTATCACGTGTCGCTCCTTGTGGGTGGAGAAACCTCACCACAACACCTTGGACGCTTTGTGAACACAGTAGACTACTAACCGGCTTTACCCAAGCAGGTTTCGTCAAGAAACCCCAGCCCGATCGAGTCCCCCTTTAAATAGACTCGGGCTGGAAATCACGCCACCAGTCGACTGCTCCAGGGGCAGTCGACTGGTACCACTAAAATCCGACCGTTACACCCCAACGTTCGAATTCTTAGCTGTTTCCAGACTTCACCAGTCGACTGCCCCAGTGGCAGTCGACTGCTCTGAAGGAAAAACCTTCTGTGAGTCCCCGCAGTCGACTGCCCAACCTGGCAGTCGACTGCCCTGCTTACCAGCCTAGGTTTTGCCTCTCCGAGTACATTCCACTCAGCACTCGACCCCTAGGACTTCCCGAGTACATTCACCAACACTCATACTCTCACGACTCGACTGACTCCTCCTCCGCAGTCTCGACTATTGCCTTCGCGCCCTCTTCATCTTCGGCCCTCGTCCCTCGGATGCGCACGCAAGCCTCCAGCTTGCCTCCATGCCACCCTTCACGTACGCCTCGAAGTCCACGCCCATCAGCTCATCGTCTCTGCACTCCATGGTCCCTCAGATGCGCACGCCAGCCTCCAGCTGACCTCCATGCCATCCTTCATCGTACTGAGGCCGTCCAGTCAAGTCCATATGTGTACCTGTACAATCCTGCACACTCAACATACACATATCAAATACACAGGGTAAACCTAACTTAAACCCTTTGCCCAAACATCAAAACCCATGGTCACTCCGGACCATCCTAGGGCCGATTGCTCCAACACGTATGACGTTTTATCGTTATTCTTGTGACGGATTTTATTGAGAATGTGATTTGCCGATAATATAGCTTCCCCCACAAGTTCTGGGGTGAGCCTGAATTTATCAACAAGGCATTCATCATTTCCTTTAATGTCTGATTTTTATGTTCAGCAACACCATTCGATTAAGGTGAGTAATGTTGGGGCAATCGACCCAAGTATGATCGGGAGGATCATGGGTTTTGATGTATGTGTCAATATGATTAAGTTAGGGGTTGTTATTGGACTAATATGTGTATCTGAGTGTACAGGTTTGCAGGTACACATAGACTTGGTTGGATGTCTTTAGGTGAAGAGTGGCATGGAGGCAAGCCGTGGGCTTGCGTGCGCATCCGAGGGACCATGGACAAAGCAGGTACGATGAGCCGAGGGAAGTGGACTTCGATGCGTACGTGAAGGATGGCATGGAGGCAAGCCGTGGCTTGTGTGCGTATCCGAGGGACGAGAGCCAAAGTCAAAGAGGGCTTGAAGGCGACAGATTGAGGCTGCTAGAGCAGAGACGATGAGCCGAGGGACGCGAACTTCGAGACATGTGTGAAGGATGGCATGGAGGCAAACCGAGGGCTTGCGTGCGCATCTGAGGGACGGGAGCCGAAGATGAAGAGGGCGTGAAGGCAACAGATCGAGACTGCTGATTGAAGAGTCAACCAGGTCGTGAGGGTCCGCGTGTGCGTGTTTGTACTCGGGAACTAAGCCGGGAGGGTTTGAGTGCGGAGAGAAATGTACTCGGGAAGGATAACCTTAGGCTTAGGGAAGGACTAGTCGACTACCCCCGGTGATGGCTGTAGATTCAAATGTTGAGCTTGCAATGTTCGAATTCAAGTGGGACTAGTCGACTGCCCCTGGGGCAGTCGACTGATAGCGGCCATATCACACTCGAGCTCTATTTAAGGGAGCTCGTTTAAGGCTTCTCTTTCTTGTCGAAACTTGCTTGGTTAGAGCTTGTTAGTAGTCTGTTGTGCTCAAGTAGTGTCCAGAAGTTGTGGTGAGGTTTCTCCACCTACAAGGTGTTGGATCGAGAGATGCGATAGAGGGGGGGGGTGAATGTCGCAAATCGTTCGGATTTAAAAAAGAGTAAGTGCGCAACGGAAATAAGACACACAAACAATGCTAACACGGTCGTTTTACTTGGTTCGGAGCCTGTGTCGACTCCTACTCCAAGGCCCACGGTCGTTGACCGTTTTCTGCGGGCAATTCTATATGTTCGAGAAAGTTTACAATAAAAAGTATTACAAAATCAGCCTAGTAAACTTAATTAAGCTCTTCGTTACCGACGTCCGGTGTAGATCGAAGTGTTGGAGCAGCAGGACGTCGTCAGCTCGAGTTGGAAGAGTTCTGGAGCGTGTCGTGGAAACAGAAGAGCGTGGAAGTGTCGCAGTAATTGATGCTCTGAAGAAGGAGGTCGAGGGCCCTTTATATAGGGCCTGGGGGCGCCCTGGTCGACGGGGGCGCCCCCCCACGTGGCGCTTGATCCCCAAAAGGCGCGGTCAAGGGTTTATCCCTAAGAACTCGGGATAACCCTTTGACGGGGGCTCCCTGGACGCTGGGGGCGCCCTGGTTGACTCGGCCAGCTCTTATCCGCAGCGCTGAGGTCTCCTCGGCAAGTCTGGCTGGGGGCGCCCTGGGCGTGTAGCGCAGACGCGGCAGAGTTGGTTTGTAATGGGGGCGCCCGGGACAGCGGGGGCACCCTCAGAATGTACTGTCGAGGTTCTTATGGTTGTGTTGTGTTTTGTGTTCACCTTGGGGGCGCCCGGGACACTCCGAGCGCCCTGGTCAACGATCGCCTCTTTCCTTTGAGGCATTCTGAGCTGTAGACACACGTTCCTTTGGTCCTGCATCCAGGGTTAGTCCAAAACACAATAAACCAATAACATAATGAATTATACAGCCTTGGCTTTCTTGGTTCTGACTTTGGTCTCCAAAATGGAGCCCTAGGTCGAACCGACGCCTAATGTTCCCTCAAGGGGAACGCGTCCTCACCTACTCCTCTCGGGAGAATTTACCTGGTGCCAACCGGCTCCTCCAGTTGGACTTTTGCCTGGCAGTCCTTCGCCAGGTCTTGAGTTGCCAAGCTGCCCTTCGCTTGGTGCCTAGCAGCCCTTTGCTAGGTCTTTTCTTCTGGCAGCCCTTCGCCAGTGCCTAGCATTCCTTCGCTAGGACTTGTCCATTCTGGCAGTCCTTCGCCAGAGCCTAGCAGTCCTTTGCTAGGGCTTTTCCTGTCTGGCAGTCCTTCGCCAGTGCCTAGCATTCCTTCGCTAGGGCTTTTCCTGTCTGGCAGTCCTTCGCCAGTGCCTAACATTCCTTCGCTAGGGCTTTTCTTGTCTGGCAGTCCTTCGCCAGTGCCTAGCATTCCTTCGCTAGGGCTTTTCCTGTACACTCAAGAAACTTGTTAGACAACAACTAACCCTTAACTTTTGAACCCTTTTGCCAATATCAAAACACAGGTTTGACTTGGGTGCATTCTGCACCAACAATCTCCCCCTTTTTGATATATGGCAACCTAGTTCAAAAAGTTAAGGAAAAAATGCTGAAATTGAAATCCTAAGTTAGATTCCCTCCCCCTGGAAGAAATCTCCCCCTAGGTTTTTCAAAAGTAGGTGGTGTGAGTTAAGTACTTTGAAGATTTCATGTTTTGATAATAAGTTGGGAAATCTCTAAAGTTTTTTGCTAAGTTTTTCGAAAAGATATTTTAAGTTTGGAGAAGTTTTTATTTTAGCAAATTTTGAGTATAGATTTAGACTTTTTCAGTTTTTTTTTGAAAACACTTGTTTTTAAGCACAAGAAAAAATCCAGGCTTTAAAAATTCATACTTAGAAAGATTCGAGACTTGGAAACCTTTTTCAGACTTAGGAAAAAATTTCAGACTTTTAAAAAAAACAAAATTTCAGACTTTTAGAAAAAACTTTTCAAAGAATATTTTAAGCAAAAATTAATAGCAGTTCAGAGCAAAAAGGATTTTAAGCAAATAAATTAAGTTTTAGAAATAATTCAGAGTTAGAAATTTTGGAAAAACATATTTGTCCCCTGTTTCCTTTCCAACTCTCCCCCTTTGACATATATCAAAAAAAATGCACAAAAAGATATTTGCAATAATTAAATAAAGCATTTGCTGTACTGAATCGAGCTAGGACCTAAGTCTGGTTAAATCTTTAGGGACCTGTCTAACCCAATTAGCTACTTACTAACTGTTATAAACAGTAGTTTTCGCTAGGGTTAGTCAAGTTAAGTGCATTGTTAAAGTTAGATTGTCTAAACTTGACACTTAACCTGATTGCTGTTCATTTAGTGCCCCAATTGCTGTCGATGCACTGACTTAAAGCATCTTGAATTGAGGCAAAGACCTAAGCATCTCAACCCTTTCTAGGTTATCAATCAAAAGTATCCTTAGGTGCTTGTGAGATGCTGGCTTCTAAGTCCATAGGTGCATGCAGTTCTAGGGTTAGAGCCTAGGCTAAGTCCATTTTCGAAAAAGCCCTAGTTTTGAAGGGGGTAGTTTTTTGAAATAAAATTAAGTCAAAAAAAAATTTTTAGAACTGAAGAAAAAAACTCTTTAAAGTCAAAGTAACATTTTTAACAAAAATATTTTAAAATCAATTAAGACATTTTAAGATCAATTTAAAACATTTTAAAATCAATTTAAAACATTTTAAGATCAATTTAAAACATTTTAAGGCAAAAACCAAATGATTCTATTCTACTAAGCACAACCCTAACTGCCTTCTTAGTGAGCTAAACTCAGATTCAGGTAGGGGTTTAGTGAATATGTCAGCTAGGTTGGATTTGGAGTCTACATGCTTAAGGACTATTTCACCCCTAGCTACGTGATCTCTTACAAAGTGATGTTTTACTTCTATGTGTTTGGTTCTAGAATGTTGTATTGGGTTTTTGGTTAAGTTAATTGAGCTAATATTGTCAATATTGACTTGGGTCTGATTGTAGTCTAGTTGAAAGTCCTTAAGAGTATGCATCATCCATAGGAGTTGAGCTACACACTCTCCTAAGGCTACTTATTCGGCTTCAGTTGTTGATAAAGCAACACAGTGTTGCTTTCTACTGCACCAACTTACTAAGCTGTTTCCTAAAAGTTGACAGCTTCCACTTGTACTTTTTCTATCTAATTTACAACCAGCAGTCAGAATCAGAGTATCCTGATAACTTAAAGGATGAAGTCCTAGGGTACCAAATCCCTACATTTAGGGTGCCCTTAATGTATCTTAAAACTCTTTTTAGGGCTGCTAAGTGAGTTTCCTTAGCACAGGTTTGGTACCTAGCACACATTCCTACTGAAAAAAGTATATCAGGTCTGCTGGCTGTAAGGTACAGTAGACTTCCTATCATACTTCTGTAAAGTTTTAGGTCTACTGGTTTACCCTCAGGGTCACTATCTACTTTTACATTTGTGGCCATTGGAGTACTTACACTTTTAGAGTTATCCATTTTAAATTTCTTAATTAGTTCTTTAGCATATTTAGATTGATGTACATAATTTCCATCCTTAGTTTGTTTGATTTGTAACCCTAGGAAAAAGTTGAGTTCCCCAACTAAACTCATTTCAAATTCATTTTCCATAATTGTTACAAATTCTTTTAGAAATTTAGAATTAGTTGATCCAAATATTATATCATCTACGTAAATTTGGGCAACAAATATATCCTTTTCTAAAAATTTTAACAAACAAGGTTGGGTCAATTTGACCTTGTTTGAATTCTTTAGAGATCAGGTAATTGGATAATCTTTCATACCAGGCCCTGGGTGCTTGTTTTAGTCCATAAAGGGCTTTACTAAGTTTGTAGACATGATCGGGTTTTTCTATATCCTCAAATCCTGGGGGTTGTCCTACATAAACTTCTTCCTTAATAAGCCATTTAAGAAGGCTGACTTTACATCCATTTGGTATAATTTAAATCCTTTATGGGATGCAAAGGCTAGTAACATCCTAATAGACTCAAGTCTAGCTACAGGGGCATAGGTTTCATCATAATCCAACCCTTCTACTTGGCTGAATCCCTTACTACTAAGCGGGCTTTATTTCGGACTATTTCACTTTGATCGTTTAACTTATTCCTAAATACCCACTTAGTGTCAATTACGGATTTGCCCCTTAGGTTTAGGTACTAACTCCCAGACTTGGTTTCTCTCAAATTGTGCTAACTCTTCTTGCATGGCTAAGATCCAGTCAGGATCAGGTAGGGCTTCCTCAATAGTCTTAGGTTCAATCTTTGAAATCATGGCTATTTGACTAAGATTTCTATAGGAAGCTCTAGTTCTGACTCCTAAGGTTGATCACCTACAATTTGGTCAGTTGGGTGACTGAGTCTGGGTTTCTTGGTTTTCTAGTACTTGGCTAGCTTCAGGTCCAGCTGGTCCAATAAGTTCAATTCTGGTTCATTGGTTGGTTCAACTGATTCAGAAGTTGGTTCAATTGTTAAATCATTAAAGGGTTCAGTTAGGGTTTCAGAGTTATCTTCTTGATCAGTATTTGGTGAAGCTAAGTCAGAATTATCAGATTTTGGGTTAGTTTCTTCATCAAATATTAAGTTGGTTGTTTCTTCAATTTTCTTAGTTATTTTGTTGTAGACTCTATAAGCTCTACTTGTTGTAGAGTACCCTAAAAAGATACCTGGGTTTGACTTGGATTGAATTTTCCAAGATAGTCTTTGGTATTAAGAATATGGACTTTGCATCCAAAGACTCTAAGATAGTGTAGGTTTGGAAGTCTATGGTAGTAAAGTTCATAGGGTGTTTTATTTAACCTTTTATTAAGCAGAATCCTATTTTGGATATAGCAAGCTGTGCTAATTGCTTCTGCCCAATAGTGGTTAGGTAGGTCAAATTCATTGAGCATAGCCCTAGCAGCTTCCTGTAGGGTTCTATTCTTCCTTTCTACTATGCCATTTTGGGGGGTTCTAGGACACGAAAATTCGTGTTTATATCCATTTACTTTGCAGAATTCTTCGAATCTTTGATTCTCGAATTCTCCCCCGTGGTCAGACCTAAGTCTTTTGATTTTGGTATCATTTTGATTTTCAATCAATTTACAAAAGTTGTTAAATAGGTTCAGGGTTTCATCTTTGGTCTTGAGAAACCTGACCCAGGTGAACCTAGAGTAGTCATCAATTATCACTAAGCAGTATCGGTTTCCACTTAGTGACTTGGCTCCATGTGAATCAAATAGGTCAAGGTGTAGGAGCTCAAGTGTGGTTTGGGTTTGATCAGATTGGATCAATTTGTGACTAGACTTGGTTTGTTTGCCTTGATTACAGGATTCACATATTAGGTTTTCATTATTCTTAATTTTGGGGACACCTTTGACTAAGCCAAGTTGGGTAATTTTTGAGATAGTTCTTAGATTGGTATGACCTAATCTCCTATGCCAGAGTTTTGATTGTTCTAACTGTGTTAACATACATTTGGGTATAAGGGAAGATNACAAATCTATTGTTAAAGTTTATATAAACTTGTTTAGTTTATTTTCTTCCATAAAAGTCCTAAATTCAAGTTTATGGATTCGTTTGATTGGCTAAATTGTTTAGGAAACTGATATAGAGTATAGAAATGATGTCGTAGTTTGATATGGCTCGAAATTGAAGGAATGGTGGACTTGGAAAGCAAGGGCCGAAACCTGTAAAACTGATTACAGGCGTACCAGTCGACTGCCACGTCACCAGTCGACTGGTACAGGCAGTTTAAGAAGGGTAAGGCTGTTTTCAACAGGTATTAGCTATGGGATTTGAGAAGGAAGTATGACATGGTATTATTATACATGATTGCTTAAGTTAGAATATAATTGTTAGCAGAATTTAAAAGAAAAAAAAGATTTCCGCAATTTTCTTTAGTCATGTATAAAAGTTGAGAAGTAGAGAAAAGTAACGATCCGTCTAAAGACAGTAAGAAGGCGGGTCGCTACAGGTGGTATCAGAGCAGTTCCCATTCTCCAGCATCACACACACATCAGCATCAACCTTGCCGTCTTCAAGTAAGAAAGCTTTAAGTTTCAGTTTTTCTATTGCTCCTTTATTAATTGCAGTATAGAGAAATGCTTAAGTACTACTCACATGTGCATAGAACAAGGAAGCATGTTTAATCCCTTAGTATCGCGGAATCATGTTTAATCCCTAGAATGGATATTAGATTTCTAAGTAAGAAGACAAGTTTATACCTAGAGATGTAGTAGTGATTTCTTGTTCCCTTATGCATTATTAGATGGCAAGAAGAGGCCGAGCTCCTAATGCTAATAACAGAACTCCAGTTCAAGATAACAGTGAGCCTGGCACAGAACAGCCAAACCTGATGGCAGTCATTGCTCAAATGCAAGCTCAGATTACAGAACAACAGAAGACCATCGCCACACTGATGGCGAATCAGCACCCAGTGCCCCCTACACCACCCACAGCAGGAGTGGGAACTCCAGTAGTGGCTGAAGTTCCACCAGTCCCACAGGAGACCCCTGCTGTGAACCGAAGACAAGAAGCATACCTCGTCCAGTGGCAGAGGCTGAAACCCGAAAGCTTCTCAGGCACGACTGAGCCCTGGGATGCCCAGGCTTGGTTCAAGACTTTAGAGAGCACGATGGAGCTTCTTGACTGGCCAGAGGTCGAGAAGGTCAAATGTGCCTCCTTCTGCCTAACTGGAGATGCTCGTATGTGGTGGGAGCGAGTCAAGAGTAAGAAGATAGTCAACCAGATGAGCTGGGCAGATTTTGAGCACGAGTTCTATGAGGAATTTTTCCACATGAAGGTTACCAACAAGCACTTCGAGGACTTCATGGAGTTCAGACAGGGTAGCCTACCAGTGGGAGAAGCAGTCGCAAAGTTCAACAGACTAGCTCGCCTCTGCCCAGAGCTAGTCAGCACAGAGAAGGAGCGAGTCAGACTGATGCTTCGCATGCTGAACCCGAGATAGCACTCAACGTGAACAGCGGGATGCACCGACCCCAGACCAGCGAGGAGTTGGTCAGTAGTGCCTAATCTCAGAGCACTACCTGAATAGCATCAAGGCACAGCAAGCACAGCAGAAGCCAGTCCTGATTGAGAACAAGACAATAGGAGGCCAGAAGCCTCAGCCAAATAGCCAGAACTGGAAGAACAAGAACCACAAAAGGAAGCAGTGGCCTGGCAGCCAGAAAGGAAAACCAGAGAATAAGCAAGCTAGGTATCCACCTTGTCCTAAGTGTGGGAGGAACCATCCAGGAGCATGCCTTTTGGGTGTAACTGGATGCTATTCATGTGGACAAGAGGGACACAGATCCAGAGACTGCCCAAACAAGTTCAAAGTACTTCCTCAGCAGTCCGTACAGTATGGAGGCCAGCCTCAGTTACATTACATGCCTACTATGCTGGAGGGACCTCAGATCAGTCAGGGAGGGTTGGAAGCAGCACCAGTTCCAACCAATGCCAGAGTCTTTTCCCTCACGAAGGAAGAAGCTGCCAGCGCCTCCACGGTCGTAACAGGTCAAATAGTTATTTTTCAGCATTTAGCTACTACACTGTTTGACACTGGGGCGACCCATTCTTTCGTATCAGTACCTTTTGCTAGTAAGTTACAGGTGCCTACAGAGAGTTGGGAGTCTAGATTCCTGACAACTCTCCCTTCAGGGGAAATCATGGAATCCACCCAGAGGCTCCGGGCTGTGCCAATCAAGATTTCAGACCGAGAGCTATATGTCGATCTGATAGTCCTTGCGATGCAGGACTTCGACATCATACTGGGCATGGATTTCCTCAGTAAGTACAGCGCTTCAGTGGACTGCCGTAGAAGGAAGGTGGTTTTCAGCCCAGAAGGGGAACCACCATTCGAGTTTCAAGGAGCCCCAAGGAGGAAGACTCAGAAATTTCTCTCAGCCTTGGCAGCCCACCAGATGCTAGAGCAAGGGTGTGCTGGTTTTCTTGCACACATAGTGGACTCAGAAGCAAAGGAAGAACTCAAGCAGGAGGATGTACGGGTAGTCTGCGAATATCCAGAAGTGTTCCCAGAAGAATTACCTGGACTACCTCCCAACAGAGAAGTGGAATTCGAGATCGAGCTAGTGCCCGGTACCGGTCCGGTCTCGAAGGCCCCATATCGTATGTCTCCAGCAGAGTTGAAGGAATTACAAGAGCAACTCCAGGAGCTACTAGACAAGGGCTTCATTCGCCCGAGTCATTCACCCTGGGGAGCTCCTGTACTTTTCGTCAAGAAGAAGGATGGATCCATGCGTCTGTGCATAGACTACAGAGCTCTGAACAAGGTGACCATCAAGAACAAGTACCCCCTTCCTAGAATAGATGATTTATTTGATCAACTCAAAGGGGCTACAGTGTTCTCGAAGATAGATCTGCGTTCTGGGTATCATCAGCTAAAGGTTAAAGAAAGTGACATTCCCAGGACGGCCTTCAGGACAAGATACGGCCACTACGAATTTGTAGTAATGCCTTTTGGAGTAACCAATGCTCCAGCAGTCTTCATGGAGCTGATGAACCACATCTTCAGGGAGTATCTCGATAAATTCGTCATTGTATTTATTGATGATATTCTCATATACTCACAGACTCCAGAGGACCATGCTACACACTTGAGGATAGTGCTGCAGATCCTTCAGCAGGAGAAGCTTTATGCAAAATTCTCAAAGTGTGAGTTTTGGCTAGATCAGGTGACTTTCCTAGGTCACATTGTATCCAAAGAAGGCATTCAAGTTGATCCAGCCAAGATAGAAGCAGTCAGCAACTGGTGTAGACCCAAGAATGCCAGTGAGATCAGAAGCTTCTTAGGCCTGGCAGGATATTACAGAAAATTTGTGGAGGACTTTTCCAGGATAGCCTCTCCACTCACAGCCTTGACCAGAAAGAACAAGAAGTTTGAATGGTCAGATAAATGCGAGCACAGTTTTCTAGAGCTGAAGAAGAGACTGACCAGTGCTCCCATCCTGACTGTTCCAGAGAGTGACAAGGCCTTTGACATCTACAGTGATGCATCCAAGATGGGCCTTGGAGCTGTCCTCATGCAAGATGGTAAAGTAATAGCATATGCCTCCAGACAGCTCAAGGACTATGAGAAGAATTACCCTACCCACGACCTTGAGCTAGCAGCTGTGGTTTTTGCACTGAAGCTTTGGAGACACTACCTGTATGGAGTGCAGTGCAGAATCTTCACAGACCATCAGAGTTTGAAGTACTTCTTCACTCAGAAGGACCTGAATATGAGGCAGCGCAGGTGGCTAGAGTTGGGCAAAGATTATGACTGTGAAATCCTCTACCACCCAGGTAAAGCTAATAAAGTGGCAGATGCACTGAGCAGGAAATCCTGTGCAGCACTGATGTCCCTATCATCACTGTCTCTACCACTTCAGAAAGAAATAAAAGATTTTGGAGTCGAAGTAATAGTTGGGCAATTTTCTGCATTGACCCTAGAGTCAACCCTGCTTAAAGATATACAAGAAAAGCAAGATCAAGACCCAGAGATCTAGAAGATCAAGCAGGGGATCCAAGAGGCAGAAAATTCAGAGTTTCGAGTATCAGATAGTGGCATCCTCTATTTTGGAGACCGCCTTTGCGTCCCCAATGATGAGGAACTAAGAAGAAATATTTTAGAAGAAGCCCACAGTACCCCGTACTCTATGCATCCTGGTTCTACCAAGATGTACCAAGATTTAAAGCAAAGGTTCTGGTGGTCTGGACTCAAGCGAGACGTGGCCAGATATATCAGTACCTGCTTGACCTGCCAGAGAGTCAAAGCCGAGCACCAGAGGCCAGGAGGAGTTCTGCAGCCTCTTCCCATTCCAGAGTGGAAGTGGGAAGAAATATCCATGGACTTTATCACAGGTCTTCCAAGAACCACCCATGGACATGATGCAATTTGGGTGATAGTGGACAGATTGACCAAGTCTGCCCACTTCCTAGCCATCAAGTTATCGCATTCGGTAGAGCAGTTAGCACAGCTGTACGTGAAGAAGTATCAGGCTTCACGGAGTTCCGAAGTCGATCGTGTCTGACAGAGATGGGCGATTCACCTCCCATTTTTGGAAGTGTGTTCAGGACGCCCTAGGCACCAGACTTCAGTTCAGCACAGCTTTCCATCCCCAGACAGATGGACAAACAGAGAGAGTAAATCAGATTTTAGAAGACATGCTCAGGGCTTGTGCATTGGACTTTAAAGGTAGTTGGTGCAAATTTCTGTGCTTAGCTGAGTTTGCCTACAACAATAGCTATCAGGCCACCATCAGGATGGCACCTTATGAGGCATTATATGGCAGGAAATGTAGATCACCCATATGTTGGCAAGAAGCTGGTGAGAAGAAAGAGATGGAGTCAGGATTAGGCAGCCAGACTGAGCTTATAGATGAGACCGCTCAGGCTATCCAGACGATCCGCCAGAGGATTGAGACTGCCCAGAGTAGACAGAAAAGTTATGCTGACACACGCCGTAGGCCACTTGAATTCCAAGTTGGAGATTCAGTATTTCTCAAGGTCGCTCCCATGAAGGGAGTGGTGAGATTTGGCAAGAAGGGAAAGCTGAGTCCTCGCTACATAGGACCCTACAGGATTATAAAGAGAGTTGGGAAAGTAGCCTATGAGCTGGACTTGCCAGAGGATATGTCAGCTATCCACAGTACCTTTCATGTCTCTATGCTAAAGAAGTGTATTCACGACCCTAGCCAAGTGATTCAGCCTCAGTCAGTACAGATCCAAGAAGATCTTAGCTATGAGAGTAGACCGACACAAATAGTGGACAAAGCAGTTAAAAGATTAAGAAACAAAGAAGTGCCACTAGTGAAGGTCATCTGGCAGAATCAAAAGCATGAAGAGGCTACTTGGGAATGTGAGGACAGCATAAGAGAACGATATCCAGAGTTATTCTAAGTTCGAGGACGAACTTTTTATAAGGTATGGGGGATTGTAACGCCCCAAAATTTCCATTTTTAGTTCTTAAAGTCCTTAGAATTATTTAGAAATGGTTTAGAAATATTCTAGATATTTTTAGGAATTTTTAGAGTATTTTTATGGAATTTTCCGAGTCCGTTTGGTATTTTTGGAAAAAGAAAAAGAAAAAGGAAAAAAGCCAAAAATGGAAAAAACCAATTAAGTGCAGCGGGTGGATCGAACCCGCGACCACCACGAAACAGCAAGCGCGCGCGACCAGCCGGGCTAGGGGTATCAGCACAACAAAGGATGGAGAGAAGGATATTTAAGCTGTAGTTAGGTTGATCCGCCCCATAAGTATAAATAGGTAATTAAAGAGAGAAGTTTTATTTTCTCTCAAACCCTCTCCTTCCCCTAACCTGCGCCGACCCCTCCCTCTCCCTCTCCTCTCTTGTGCGCACGCCACACCAAGCCTTAGAGGGCCGGCGAAGACTCTTCTCCAAGAGATAATCCTATATTTGGGATCCCCGCGACGAGAGGAACGCGTAGGCGCGAAGAATTCTCTGAGATCTCAAGTTTCTCTCGAGCTCTAGACATCAATCTTGGTTGTAAGTCCAAGATATCAATGTAAGTACTGCTCACCTGCAGTAAGAGGCGGTTTTTCCGCGAGAATTTCCTTTAAAAGTTTTTAAAAGAGATATTTCCTTTTTGTTTAAGTTTTTGCATGTTATCTTAGTTCATTAATTGTTGTATGCTTATGTATAAGTTTATTCATGTACCCTATATGAGTTTAGGGTCTAAGAAAGCTATGAGAAAAGAAAAGAGAAGATAAAGATAAGAAAAGAAAAGGCCAAGGCCTTAAGAAATCCCCAAAAGTCAAGACTTAGGGATTTTAGCACGCAAGGTGCTCCAGAAAATGCCAAGGCATTTACAGATAAGAAAGAAAAGTAAGAAAAGCTATTTTATTTTCTAAGGCCAGTACCCGGCGTCCAAGGGCGTCGTTAAAGAAATCCAGGTGTCCAATTCCAAGGTCTTGGCCCTGGTAGACCAAGGTCTGCTCTATTAGGATTGGTGGCTCGCTACCCCAACCTTTTAGGGAACGCGCATATCAGATGGTACTTACGTCTTCAGTGGATCCAAGTGATTATTATTTTCAAGTATATGCTTTAGCAAAGTTTCGAAAGTTTCAGAAAGTTTTCAAAAGCAAAAGAATAGCTAAAGTTTCAATTTGAGCCAAGAAAAGTAAATTGAGATTTATTATTGCTTGAGTATGCATGTTTTGAGCTATACATGTTCTTAGTTTCCTTTCAAGCATATTAGTATCTCATATGATTTTCATATTGTTCTAGAAGCATGTTTGCACATTCGAGATTTTGTGAGCTAGATAGTACTTACTAAGCTTTTGCTTATAGATGCATTTCCTCTTATTGCAGATAAAGGTAAAGGCAAGCAATTCTGAAGGAAGACGACGAGGCGGTGCTGAGTAGAGTGTGTGTGGTGGCTGATTATGGAGAGATCCTTGAGACGAGACATTTTAGTTATTTGAATTGCAATGTTTAAGTTTATTCAAATTTCAAGTTCTTGCTTTATGGAGATTATGGAGTATTTGAGTTTTGGATAGTTTTATATGCTAAATTTCTTAGAGTAAAGATTCCATGTCATTTCCTTTAGCATATATATCCCCATGATTGCATTGGATGAGTAAAAGTGTGAGTAGTTAGAAATATTGATACTTTGTTAGAGAAAAAGGTGTTTGTGCCAAGATAGTATCAATTTTCCTTTTGAATCGAGTTTTATTGCTTAAAAATGTTTAGAAAAGTTGCAATCACATTTCATAATGCTTTAGCAAGGTCGTAGAACATGTATTTGGTGTTATAAATTCATAGAAGTCAAGATTGGTACAAACTCTATTGTTAAAGTTTATATAAACTTGTTTAGTTTATTTTCTTCCATAAAAGTCCTAAATTCAAGTTTATGGATTCGTTTGATTGGCTAAATTGTTTAGGAAACTGATATAGAGTATAGAAATGATGTCGTAGTTTGATATGGCTCGAAATTGAAGGAATGGTGGACTTGGAAAGCAAGGGCCGAAACCTGTAAAACTGATTACAGGCGTACCAGTCGACTGCCACGTCACCAGTCGACTGGTACATGCAGTTTAAGAAGGGTAAGGCTGTTTTCAACAGGTATTAGCTATGGGATTTGAGAAGGAAGTATGACATGGTATTATTATACATGATTGCTTAAGTTAGAATATAATTGTTAGCAGAATTTAAAAGAAAAAAAAGATTTCCGCAATTTTCTTTAGTCATGTATAAAAGTTGAGAAGTAGAGAAAAGTAACGATCCGTCTAAAGACAGTAAGAAGGCGGGTCGCTACACATAACGAGTATTTCGAAGGATTTAAAATGAGTTGAGAATTGGATTTTTCAATCGAGATAGACTATTTTTGGTAAGTCCAAATATTAGTTAAAACTGAATTTATTTCAGACGCATCGGAAGCATAGAATGGCTAAGTCTTTTAAAGACTTAATGGGTGAATTAAATAAGTTTAATTCATTAAGGGATTTGATCCAATTGGGGTTAGATGGGCCGGCCAAGGAGGGGGCCTCCTCTCTTCTTGTCATGACCGGCCACCACCATAAGAGGATATGGCTATTTTGGTTTGTTTTATAAAATAGACCAAAGGTTGGTTTATTTTATAAAAGGTTATATAAATTTTATATATATATAAATTTTTATATAATGAACCATGAGTTGGTTTGTTTAATAAATTTTTATATAATGAACTAATGGTTGGTTTGTTTTATAAATTTTATATAATCATGCCAAAAGAAAGAGAGCCTTGATTATGGATTGATTGAGAAATTATTCCATAATCAAGAAGAAGAAGCTTGATCATGAGAGCCTTGATTATAGATTGATTGAGAAATTATTCCATAATCAAGGAGAGGTTTGCTTGGGAATTAAGAAACCTCTCCCTATATAAAGGACCCAAGGGGTGCCATGGAAGATGATCCATCCAAGAATTGCTTGGGCTCTCTCCTCTTCTTCTCTCCCTCTCTCTTGGTCGGCCATAGGCATCCCCTCCCTCTTCTTGCCGTGAGCACAAGGAGAAGCACCAAGGCGACGAAGTTCTTCCTTGGGACGATCTTCCTCTTCGGCCATCATCACCTTGGGATTGGGCGCAAGTCATCTTCCTCCTTCTCGCCGGAATTGTGAATCCGTCCAACCTTGGTGGTGAGTCTTTCGATTTGATTACTCTCTCGGTTTTCGTCGTGTTCACGGAGAATCTAGTAGTTCTCGTGAACACGAAACTCGTGGCTTAGCGAAGTCATCCCGACGATACTCAGCGTGGATACGAATAGAGGCAGAGCTTTCAAGGGACACTAACGGTTGGATCTCGTCCCTTCTTCCAAGTTACGCAAGGTAATTCGTAGAGTAATTTCCTTTTCTGCAAAAATTTTATATTACGATTATGTGAACACATTGCATGCTTAAGATATGTGTTAGAATAATTTAGGAAATTATTCATGCTTTTGTTTCTGCTGCATGTAATTATGTAATAATTACAATACGTGTCCGCGTTGGCATGCACCCGGTCCCAAAAATGGTATCAGAGCCAGGTTGTGTAGGACCAGTGCCGTCAATAGAGGGGGGGGTGAATATCGATCGTGAAAACTTCGCAGAAACTTCGTAACTTTCGTTCTAAACTTAGAGTGTTAGCGCAGCGGAAAATAAATAGAACGAATAAAAACATAGCAAAGGACACGCGGGATTTTTACTTGGTTCCCGACCCCCCAGGGTCAGTACATCCAAGGCCTATGCACGGGAACGCCCATCCACTATTGGTCTCCTTCCCGGACTTTCCGGAGGCGGAGAAACCCGACTTACAGTGTAAGATTACAAGCAATAATATAGAAAAATTAAGTACGGTAATTAACAAAATGCAAACCAACAAGACAAGGATGAAGCTCGGCCAATCTGGACCTCCGAAGTGCCGCGCACTTCCTCCTGCAGCCTCCCGGTGTAGAGCCTCGTTTCTAGTGCGTTGCCGTTGGTCAGAATGCTCAGAATGGTTCTTGGAAGTCGTGTCTGAAGCAGAGGGGTCGAAGCCCCTTATATAGGCCTCCTGGGGGCGCCCTGGACGCTGGGGGCGCCCCGGAAGACTCGGTCAAACCTTATCCTTGCACCTACCTCGTCGCAGGTGATAAGATCTTTGACCAGGGCGCCCCGGACGCTCAGGGCGCCCCCGTGAGGGCTTATCCTGTGTTCTGACTTCGAAACAGCAAAACAGCTACGAATCCGGGCGCCCCGGACGCTCCGGGCGCCCCGGTGGACACCTGTTCTGACTGCTTCAGCATAACATACCTTTTTAGCACTGCTTGGGGCGCCCCCACTGTTGGGGGCACCCTGGTTGCATGGGGGCACCCCCAACACTGGGGGCGCCCTGGTCAGGGCCTCCAGCAGGCTGCTACATCTTCCAATCTTGGTACCTACAAGATATACAACCACAAAGCATAGATACATATAATAGTGGTCTTAAGGACTTGGTTCAAACTTCGGATTTGCACGAAACCCTAGGTCGAACCGGCGCAAGTTCCCACCCCCGAGAACGCGCCTTTCACCTACTCCTTTCAGGAGACGGTTGCCACCCAGTCTTTCGGGTGGACTTTTACTTAGCTTTCGATACTCCCGGACCTCGAGACGCTCAAACCCTGACCCGTCTCTACTCCTGTCCTTAGTCCTCGCTCAGCTAAGTTGCTCAGTCCCTTGGACCAAGACTTCATTCCCTAGCAGTCCTTCGCCAGGTGCCTAGCAGTCCTTCGCCAGGTCTTCATTCCCTAGCAGTCCTTCGCCAGGTGCCTAGCAGCCCTTCGCTAGGTCTTCTATGCCTAGTAGTCCTTCACTAGGTTCCTAGCAGCCCTTCGCTAGGTCTTAGGGTTACGATACCTAGCAGCCCTTCGCTAGGTGCCTAACAGCCCTTCGTTAGGTCTTGGGGTTACGATACCTAGCAGCCCTTTGCTAGGTGCCTAACAACCCTTCGTTAGGTCTTGGGGTTACGATACTTAGCAGCCCTTCGCTAGGTGCCTAACAGCCCTTCGTTAGGTCTTAAGGATTCGATACCTAGCAGCCCTTCGCTAGGTGCCCAGCAGCCCTTCGCTGGGACTTAGGGTTTCGATGCCTAGGTTAACTAGGACTTTTCTACAACTTAGGTTACTTCTGTTTCTCTCCCCTTTGTCTGTTCATTGTATCACTGACTTAAGTGTATTGTCAAACACTAAAATACTTAAAGGTGAACATCATTGATGCAACTTGCACCAACAATCTCCCCCTTTTTGATGTTTGACAATAACTTAAGTTAGATTGGTTTAAAGGGGCTAAATCATTATCCTTGGGAAAAAATGGAAAAAGTTTTGAAACTACATTTTTGATCTTTGGGAGAAAATTTTTCTAACTTAAGCACACCTCTCTGTTAGGATCGTTGCCCTAGCTAGAGGGGGGTGAATAACTATCTTTTGATGTCTTCGTTCTCTACAAGATGTTAGCACAGCGGAAATACAAGTAAAACAATAAGAACAAAGACTAACCAATGCTAACGCCTCAGATTTAGTTGGTATCCACCCCGGCCGGGTGACTAATCCAACAATCCGTCGGTGGATCACTCCCCGGATAACCTCCGGCTAGCCCTCGTCGCTCCTTGTGGGTGGAGAAACCTCGCCACAACACCTCGGACACTATGACACTATCTGGGCACAAAAGACTACTAACACGCTTTACCCAAGCGAGTTTCGTCAAGAAACCCCAGCCCGATCGAGTCCCTCTTTAAATAGACTCGGGCTGGAAATCACGCCACCAGTCGACTGCCCCAGGGGCAGTCGACTGGTACCACTAAAATCCGACCGTTATACCCAACGTTCGAATTCTTAGCTATTTCCAGCCTTGACCAGTCGACTGCCCCTAGGGGCAGTCGACTGATCCGAAGGAAAAATCCTTCTTTGAGTTCCCCGCAGTCGACTGCCCAACCTGGCAGTCGACTGCCCTGCTTACCAGCTTAGGATTTTGCCTCCCCGAGTACATTCCACTCAGCACTCGACCCCTAGGACTTCCCGAGTACATTCACACAGCACTCGTACCCTCACGACTCGACTGACTCTTCCTCCGCAGTCTCGACTATTGTCTTCGCGCCCTCTTCATCTTCGGCCCTCGTCCCTCGGATGCGCACGCAAGCCTCCAGCTTGCCTCCATGCCACCCTTCACGTACGTCTCGAAGTCCGCACCCATCAGCTCATCGTCTCTGCACTCCATGGTCCCTCAGATGCGCACGCCAGCCTCCAGCTGACCTCCATGCCATCCTTCACCCTACTGAGACCGTCCAGTCAAGTCCATATGTGTACCTGTACAATCCTGCACACTCAACATACACATATCAAATACACAGGGTAAACCTAACTTAAACCCTTTGCCCAAACATCAAAACTCATGGTCACTCCGGACCATCCTAGGGCCGATTGCTCCAACAATCTCCCCCTTTTTGATGTTTGGCAATTCATTTAAGTTAGGGAAAGCAAGATAGTAGTAATAGCAAATACTATGCTAAAATAAATGCATATGCAATGCAAAAATAGATCCTATCCCAAGGCATCCCACACCTAACCCTCCAAGTTAGGACTTTTTACACACCTAGCTCTCCAAACTAGGAATTTCACCACCTAACCCTCTAAGTTAGGATTTTTCCACACAAACCGGGCTTTTTAAAGCTTCTCCCAAGCTCACCCTACATTGGACATACAAAGGCTTTTTAAGAACCTATCCAAGGTTCCCCTTACGCCAAGAAGGGAGCAACCATGCTCCCCATTAATCTCAACTCCCCCTAAACCTAGGGTTTCTTTCTAGCAAAGGTATTGGGAACCCACTTAAACACAATATTTCTCCCCCTTTGCCATACATCAAAAAGAACCCAATAATTATCCAATTATTTGTTCTTTAAATTCCCAATGACCCTAAACACAGTGTACTAGACCCCCATACACTTGTTCCTTGTCATTTGGACCTCAAACCAGCTGCTGATACCCAAATCAGCCTCTGGCAGTCGACTGCCAACAGTGGCAGTCGACTGATACTCTGAATATCAGTTTTCTGGCCGAATTTCAGAAATGCGCCAGAAATTCCACAAATTTCCAAAAATTTCCAAACTTCGTGGACAACTTTGTGGAACCTATACCTACTTGGGAAAAATACATCTACCCATGTATCTATCACCATTCCCAAGTTTGACACAAAACTCAAAAATTTCCTTATGAAAATTAAGGCAAATAGGAGACAACCTCCCCCTTAACCCATGCCTTCTCCCAATTTTCATTTTCAAAGGGTTAAGTTCTACCCAACTTAACCTCCTAACACCAAGTTAGGTTCTTCCCAACCTAACACCCGAGTTCTTTTCCCTTTGAACACCATTAAAGGCTTGCTCCCCAAGCACCCTTATCCCTAGTGTCAATAAGAACTCAACAACATAAAAAAACTTTAAAGTTTGCAAGAACACTTGCTAGGATATACCCTATCCTAGAAAAATATAATATCATGGAAATATCAAGTGTGCTTGTCTTTTGGTACCCATCTAAGTTTCTTAAGGATTTAAGTATCAACTTTCAAATTCGTTTCTAATTCCATGTGTTTGTCAAATCTACCCATCATAATTTGACACATGGAGTTGCCCTCAATTCATTTCTTTGTCCATACTCTTAATATGACGACAGTTTCCCCCTTTTTATCTCTAAATCCTAGATACACATGAGAAACTTATAAAACTTCTTTGAATTTTCCATATGGCCTCATTTAGTAGAACCACCATTAACCCATGAGGCTCTCCTTAACTAAACCAGCATAATCAAGGATCATATTCTATCATCCAATAGCCATTTTCATATTTCAGCCCACAGACCAGTCGACTGCCCCTTTATATTGGAAATCGCCATCCCAGTCGACTGGGATGGTCCCAGTCGACTGGCCCCAGTCGACTGGGGTATTCCCAGTCGACTGCCCTTCAATTTTTCTTGCGTACAGAGATCCCGGTCGACCTCCCAGTTGACCCCCAGTCGCCTGCCACCAGTCGACTGGTATCTGAGACAGTCGACTGGTGGCTGAATTTCAGCCCTCTTTGGTGAATTTCAGAAATGTCGTAGAAATTCTACAAATCTCCAAAAAATCTGAAATTTTGAGTGGAGATTTGTGAAGCCAACATCTACTTGGGAAAAATACGTTTCCAAATAAATGTACTCCGGATCCCAAGATTGGCACAAAACTCTACTTCTTCCAAAGTGTATCAAATAAACTCATCCTAGAAGTTCTAATTCTCACTTCTCTTCAATGCATTCACTTCTCCTTGATCATAATTCTTTTCTACCACTGAAATACATGGTATTCCACCATTAAACCTCAATTTTGTGAAATATAGCTCCTTTTTCACCTTTTCTCCCTAAATTCTCCTTTTGATGTGCCAAAATCTAGGATTAGGACTTACCCAAGTCTCTCAACCCTTGTGGCACATTTCACTTAATTTCCTAAGAGAGAAACTTTTGAGATCCATTTACCATGGACCCCAAAGGCTTCTAGAGCTCTCCCTTGAGCTCTTAGCCCTAGCCACCTCCCTAGGTGACTCAACAAATGCTAAACCACACCGGTGAACCTCCGGTGACTCTTGGCCTACGAACTCAACCCTCTTAACCTTGGACCCCTTGTCCTTAATTAGTTAAGACCTTTTCCTTTCCTTTTGATGGCATTCCCTTGCCATTCTTGCACTCCCCCTTCTTGCCATAATCATATGCCTTCCCAGCATATTTCTTTTTGTTGGCCTTGGAAATCTTAGATCGATAGCCCAATCCCGATCTATCATAGTTGGGTTTCAAACTACCCAACACCATGTCTAGACCTTTAGATCCAATCTTGAATCTTTCTAAGGTCTTTTCTAAAGTATCAAGCCTTGCCCTCAAGGCTTGATTTTCCCTCTCTAAGTCCTTGAACTTGGTGTCCATATGTCCACCTTGGACATTTCTAGGCCTACCCATTTTCTTAGGCATTTGTTTCCCTTCCTTGGGATTGATGCCTTTAGCCTTGGATATATAGGTCTTAGGCCTATCATGATGCATGCTTTTTCTAGAGTGATGATCTACCTTGTTATCCTTATTCCTATCATGATATTTAAAACCATGGTTGTGCATAAAAAGACAATTTTCATGAAATCTAGCATGCATGGATGAATGATTTGCATTATTTCTAATATTCATGAATGAGTAATTGGCATGATTCTTAGCATTCATGGAGGAACTCAAATATGAATGACAATTTAAACTAGGTTTAGGAATTACCTCCCTTACCCTTGTAGTCCCTCCTTGATGTGGACTTCTTCTCTTCTTTCTTTCTTCTTTTTCCCATCTTCTTAGATGCTCCATTTTCTTGAGCTTTCCACTCATTGGGCATCTTGTGTGATAGTGTCCTAGCTCTCCACACGTGAAGCATCTAATTTTCTTCTTCCGTTCTTGGACTCCTCCATTCCTACAATTTATGTTAGATTTAAATTGAATGGAATTAGGTTTAGATTTTACCTCCATTTTACCTTCCGGGCACTTATCCTTGTAATGCCCCTTTTCGTTGCAACCAAAGCATGTGATGTTCTCCTTTCTATTGGCTTTGGTGGTTGAGGGTCTCTCCTCCCCCTCAATACTTGACCTTGATACTTCTTCTTTTTCTTCTCTAGATGAGATGGAGGACCTTTCACTCTCTTCTTCCATTTCACTTGAGGAGGTAGATGATTCTTCTTTCTTTTTCTCCTCTTCTTGAGCTATTGAGTTTACTTCCTCAGCCTCTTCCACTAATTGATCTTGTGTAGGGTTCTTATGAATTTCTTGCAATTTGCTCCACAATTCATATGCATTTTGATATTCTCCTACACGACTCAAAACATTAGTAGGCAAAATACTAACTAAACTATTGATTACCTTTTCATTTGCCCTAGATTGCTCTTGTTGTTCATTTGTCCAGTATCTTGGGCGAAGCCTCTTCCCGTGCTTGTCTCTCGGAATTTCACAAGGGTCTTCAATGGTCATCCTACAATCCCAATCCATTCCTAGCCAATTTTCCATCCTTGACTTCCAATGGCCGAATCCTTCATGATTGTAGGATGGTGGTGCGTTGATGTCTTCCCCCAACTTATCTTCCATGTTCTTCCCTCTAGCTTTTGCTCTTCTTGGCGGTTAGTCCAATCACGAGCGGTCCTTCGCTCTGATACCAATTGTTAGGATCGTTGCCCTAGCTAGAGGGGGGTGAATAGCTATCTTTTGATGTCTTCGTTCTCTACAAGATGTTAGCACAGCGGAAATACAAGTAAAACAATAAGAACAAAGACTAACCAATGCTAACGCCTCAGATTTAGTTGGTATCCACCCCGGCCGGGTGACTAATCCAACAATTCGTCGGTGGATCACTCCCCGGATAACCTCCGGCTAGCCCTCGTCGCTCCTTGTGGGTGGAGAAACCTCGCCACAACACCTCGGACACTATCTGGGCACAAAAGACTACTAACACGCTTTACCCAAGCGAGTTTCGTCAAGAAACCCCAGCCCGATCGAGTCCCTCTTTAAATAGACTCGGGCTGGAAATCACGCCACCAGTCGACTGCCCCAGGGGCAGTCGACTGGTACCACTAAAATCCGACCGTTATACCCAACGTTCGAATTCTTAGCTGTTTCCAGCCTTGACCAGTCGACTGCCCCAGTGGCAGTCGACTGATCCGAAGGAAAAATCCTTCTTTGAGTTCCCCGCAGTCGACTGCCCAACCTGGCAGTCGACTGCCCTGCTTACCAGCCTAGGATTTTGCCTCCCCGAGTACATTCCACTCAGCACTCGACCCCTAGGACTTCCCGAGTACATTCACACAGCACTCGTACCCTCACGACTCGACTGACTCCTCCTCCGCAGTCTCGACTATTGTCTTCGCGCCCTCTTCATCTTCGGCCCTCGTCCCTCGGATGCGCACGCAAGCCTCCAGCTTGCCTCCATGCCACCCTTCACGTATGCCTCGAAGTCCGCGCCCATCAGCTCATCGTCTCTGCACTCCATGGTCCCTCAGATGCACACGCCAGCCTCCAGCTGACCTCCATGCCATCCTTCACCGTACTGAGGCCGTCCAGTCAAGTCCATATGTGTACCTGTACAATCCTGCACACTCAACATACACATATCAAATACACAGGGTAAACCTAACTTAAACCCTTTGCCCAAACATCAAAACCCATGGTCACTCCGGACCATCCTAGGGCCGATTGCTCCAACACTCTCCCCCTTTGTCATACATCAAAAAATAATTACCAAAAATACTTGCGCCAACAATGAGAATTTTTGGTTCTTTTTGAAAATACTTAGTGCATAATTTTGAAAGCATTGTATTTGCATTTTTGAAAAAATGCATAATTTTGAAAAGGATGTTATGCGCTTTAAAAAGTACAAGTATTATGATCTTTAATAACATGCAAGTACTTTTGAAAGAATTTTTTGAAAGTTTAGTACTTTTGGAAAATGCATAACTTTTGAAAGAATGCTATTTTGGAAAATATAAATATTGTGCATATTTTGCAAGTACTAACTATTTTTGAAAAAAATGAGACTTTGAGAAATATAAGTAATTTTTGAAACATCATATTTTACTTGACTAGGATTCTTTTCCAGTCTGACACAATCCCAGGAAACCTTGTTAACTACAAGGACATTTTCCTAAGTGTCCTGGAAAATTTTCAAACTCAAGTAAATATTAACAGAATGTTGCCAAACAAAATGATAGTACTTTTGAAAATATATGCCAGTGCAATTTGAAAAATGTGTGAACTTTTGAAGACTCACTATTTTACTTGACTTGGTTTATCTTCCAGTCTGACACCATCCTAGGAAACCTTGTTGACCACAAGGACATTTCCTAAGTGTCCTGGAAATTCTCCATCCCAAGTAAATATTATTTCAAAAATAATTTCATAAGTCACACAAATTCTGACAAATAGTATTTTAAAAGACTTAGATTTTTAGCAAAATTTTGAAGATATTGTTTAAGAAAATATGTTATTAAATAATTCTTTTAATGTGATCTCCCCCTAAACTTGACTCAGTCCTGGGAAGCTTGTTGACCACACGTATTCTTCCTCTGAGTCTTAAGGTTTGATTCAGATTAAAAGAATAATTTTCAAAATAACTAAATTAAAACTTGTCAGACTTCCCCTAAAATTGATACGTCCTAGGAGTCCATTTTAGATCATGAAGTGGACCTTTCCTCTGTGTCTTTAGGGTTTATTAAAGTCAAAGAAATGATAATTTTCAAGTAGATAAATTTTGAAGTCACAATTTGGAAAGAAGATAATTTTGAAAACATATGTAATGCAAATTAAGGTGCAGTTTTCGAAAAATATTTTTAATAAAAAGAACAAAGCACTCCCCCTGCATCCAACACCGTTTGACTCTAACTAAGTGCCTTAAGGAACTTTAGTGTTGTCCTAAGAGTCTTGTGTCTAATTGAGTGAGTCAAACAATTTTCAAAGGATATAATTTTTGAAGACATATAATATATATATATTCAATCAGACAAGCATGAATTCCATAAAAACATTATTATGTTGAAGCACTATTTTGAAAATATATTTTTAGGAAAATATTCTAACAATTTTGAAAAAGAATTTTGAAAAATATTTTTCAATTCATTGGTCCTTAACATCTCACCCATTTTAGATGTATCAATACAACAAGCATGGTTGCCTTATAGGTGTATTGTGAGATGTTTGAATCATTTTTCTTAATTTATTATTAATTCTAAGATTTAACTGAAGCTTGTGTTAGATTCAAATCTGACAAGAGTAAAATGAATTTGATTTTCAGTAATTGGCTTCCAGGTCTTGGCGAGGCATTAGGCCTTCTTTGGTCGTAGCCTTATTGGATCATCAACCCTTTCCTTGACAAAGCTTTTTATAGAAAATTCATTTTCAAGTTATTCTTGAAAGATTTTGGTGTAACTAGTTTGAGTCTTGGATCGGTAGCTTCAGCTAGTTCCGCCAAGATAGCTTCCCTAACGTACTATCATCTCACCTCCACCCAATACTAAGTTGATCAAGTTTCAATTATTCTTTTTCCTATAGTCGTTCTAAATTATGCATAAAATGTAAATATGAATGACATGTCATATATTTAAAAAATAGCAAATGCATGTCATGACAGTTATGCATGAGTCAAACAAGTCAAATAATTTTATTTACGTTTCTAAAATGTATTAAATTCCCGATTTGATACATGTCGAGTGAACCCGCGAATATGTCAACCCACTTTGACATATTTAATCCTATTAATTTTAATTGTTACACTTTGGGTAAAATTTTATTTTAGTTTGAGTTTAAGTTATTTAAGATTTTAGTTGGATTTATGTTAATTACGAATTAATTTAGGTTGAATTAATTAGAAATTAATTGATTAGGATTAAAGTTAATTTAATTAAAGTTTTAATTTGAATTCAACTTAATTTTACTTTGAATTTAATTTGAATTAAATTGACTTATTTGAATTAATTCGAATTTGAATAAATTTAATTGAATTATTTGAATTAATTCGAATTTAATTGAATTTAATTGAATTATTTGAATTAACTCGAATTTAATTGAATTTAATTGAATTATTTGAATTAATTTGAATTTAGTTGAATTTAATTGAATGAATTAATTCGAATTTGAATAAATTTATTTGAATTATTTGAATTAATTCGAATTTATTTGAACTTAATTGAATTATTTAAGATTTAATTGTTTAATTTGAATTATTTTGAATTATTTAATATGAATTTGAATTATTTATATTTAATTAATTTGAATTTGAATTACTAAGAATTAATTAATTCGAATTTAATTAAGACTTAGTTTAAATTTAATTAGGATTTAATTAGAATTTAATTAAGATTTAATTTGATTTGAAATTAATTAAGTTTTAATTCGAATTTAATTAGGATTTAATTAAGATTTAATTTGAATTTAATTAGGATTTAATTAAGATTTAATTTGAATTTAATTAGGATTTAATTAAGATTTAATTTGAATTTAATTAGGATTTAATTAAAATTTAATTGAGATTTAATTTGAATTGAATAAAGATTTAATTTGAATTTAATTAAGATTTAATTTGAATTTAATTAATATTTAATTTGAATTTAATTAATATTTAATTTGAATTTAATTAAGATTTAGGTTATAATGATTAATTAATAATTATGGGTTTAAATTCATCATTTTCATTATTTCAAAAATTTCTTCTTCATCTTTATCTTTCTTTTCATGTTTTTCTAATAATTTTGATTTATTTGAATTTTTGTAATTTTTATTAACTATGACCTTTATCTTAGATAGTTCTATATCCTCCTCAAGATTAGATTTTTCAATATTCTCACAGTAGGTGGAGTAAAAGGGGCCACTAGTTAAATTTTTGTAATAACTTTCAAGATTTTCTATAATTAAGTTATCATCTAGGAGAATTTTATCTGTATTATCCTCATGAATATTTTCAACAAAATCATTTTTATCCTTAAAATTTTCAATAATTTCAGGGATATCACTAGAATTATCCTTAAGGTTTTCAAATTTGAATTCGGAATTATCCTTAGGATTTTCAAATTTGAATTCCGAATTATCCTTAAGATTTTCGAATTTGAATTCAAATTTATCCTTAGGTTTAATTTTATCTGATTTAAAATTATCAGACTTAATATTATCAGTATTAATTTTATCAAGATAATTATCAGAATTAATTTCATCAGAATTAATTTTATCATAATTAATTTCATCAGAATAATTATCAGAATTAATTTCATCAGAATAATTATCAGAATTAATTTTATCAGCATAATTATCAGAATTAATTTTATTAATTTCTGAATTGATATTCTGAATTAAGCAATTAATTTTAGATATTTTAGTCATATCTGCATTTTCTAATTTGACATGCAAGATATTAATTCTATTGTGCAGGTAATCTAATTTATCAGGAAAATTAACTATGTTATCATAAGATAGTGCAGGAATTTGTAAAGTTTTTGGAACATAAATTTTTCGTACCTTTGCCGGACATTTGTTTTTGTAATGCCCGTATTTTTCGCACTTGAAGCATCTGATATGGCTTTTGTCCCTCCGGTTTCCTGGCACTAGTGCCTCCTTCGCCGCCGGTGATGAACGATTTTTATGAGTAGGGCACTAATTTTTATAGTGCCCTCTCTCCCTGCATGTGAAACAAATAATATGCGATTTAAAATTAGACATTAAAAAAATGTACTTGATTCACCCCTGGGCTCCCCCTCAACTCTTGGCGTCGTTGCTCCGTCGGCGGTTAGTCCGGTGAAGAGCGGCTCGGCTCTGATACCAATTATAAGACCGGTGCCGTCAATAGAGGGGGGGTGAATATCGATCGTGAAAACTTCGTAACTTTCGTTCTAGACTTAGAGTGTTAGCGCAGCGGAAAATAAATAGAACGAATAAAAACACAGCAAAGGATACGCGGGATTTTTACTTGGTTCCCGACCCCCCAGGGTCAGTACATCCAAGGCCTATGCACGGGAACGCCCGTCCACTATTGGTCTCCTTCCCGGACTTTCCGGAGGCGGAGAAACCTGACTTACAGTGTAAGATTACAAGCAATAATATAGAAAAATTAAGTATGGTAATTAACAAAATGCAAACCAACAAGACAAGGATGAAGCTCGGCCAATCTGGACCTCCGAAGTGTCGCGCACTTCCTCTTGGAGCCTCCCAGTCGTAGAGCCTCGTTTCTAGTGCGTTGCCGTCGGTCAGAATGCTCGGAATGGTTCTTGGAAGTCGTGTCTGAAGCAGAGGTCGAAGCCCCTTATATAGGCCTCCTGGGGGCGCCCTAGACGCTGGGGGTGCCCCGGAAGACTCGGTCAAACCTTATCCTTGCGCCTACCTCGTCGCAGGTGATAAGATCTTTGACCAGGGCGCCCCGGACGCTCCGGGCGCCCCCGTGAGGGCTTATCCTATGTTCTGACTTCGAAACAGCAAAACAGCCACGAATCCGGGCGCCCCGGACGCTCCGGGCGCCCCGGACGCTCCGGGCGCCCCGGACGCTCCGGGCGCCCCGGTGGACACCTGTTCTGACTGCTTCACCATAACATACCTTTTTAGCACTGCTTGGGGGCGCCCCCACTATTGGGGGCGCCCTGGTTGCATGGGGGCGCCCCCAACACTGGGGGCACCCTGGTTAGGGCCTCCAGCAGGCTGCTACATCTTCCAATCTTGGTACCTGCAAGATATACAACCACAAAGCATAGATACATATAATAGTGGTCTTAAGGACTTGGTTCGGACTTCGGATTTGCACGAAACCCTAGGTCGATCCTAGCAGCCCTTCGCTAGGTCTTCTATGCCTAGTAGTCCTTCACTAGGTGCCTAGCAGCCCTTCGCTAGGTCTTAGGGTTACGATACCTAGCAGCCCTTCGCTAGGTGCCTAACAGCCCTTCGTTAGGTCTTGGGGTTACGATACCTAGCAGCCCTTCGCTAGGTGCCTAACAACCCTTCTTTAGGTCTTGGGGTTACGATACCTAGCAGCCCTTCGCTAGGTGCCTAACATCCCTTCGTTAGGTCTTAAGGTTTCGATACCTAGCAGCCCTTCGCTAGGTGCCCAGCAGCCCTTCGCTGGGACTTAGGGTTTCGATGCCTAGGTTAACTAGGACTTTTCTACAACTTAGGTTACTTTTGTTTCTCTCCCCTTTGTCTGTTCATTGTATCACTGACTTAAGTGTATTGTCAAACACTAAAATACTTAAAGGTTCACATCATTGATGCAACTTGCACCAACAGGTTGCTCATCCAGATCTAACCATGTGCGTTAAGCCTTAAATAAAGGATATGTGGGCTCCCGTGTCTTGATCAAAGAGGACCAGTTCTAGTTGCAGCTAGGTGGTGAAGTCCTAGTAGGTCAGGTGGACCGAGGGGCAGAAAGTCTTGGTAGATCAGACATCAAGAACGAAAAGGGTTTCCGTTTGTGGTGGGGGCATGCGGTCCTTTGTTTGAGGGGGGATTGTTAGGGGTTGCAAGAGTGCAAACTTAGTCCCACATTGAGAAACACATGGAAAGATCATAGGTTTATAAGAAATATGGTATCTCCATTGACATGAGGCCTTTTGGGAGAGCCCAAGAGCAAAACCACGAGGGCTTGGCCCAAAGTAGACAATATCATGTCATTATGGAGATATCCTATTTCCTTTTAGTCTAACAAAATTGTATCAGAGCCTTATTAAAATAAATGATTAGGATTAGGGTTTAGGGTTTAGGGTTTAGGGTTTTAGGGTTATAATTTCCATTGAGAAACAAAAGTTAGTTGTTAGTAATAAAGTTCCTGAATCCTGGTACCAAGTGAGCTACAGCTCACTTGGTACCAGGATTCAGGAACTTTATTACTTAGCCTGGAGGTCTAGAGTTCGAATCCTGGGGAAGGCAAAAACCCACTGCCAGGGGTGGGAAGACCGTAGGGCCCGACCTAGAGAGCCGCCTGAGGGGGCTAGAGGGGTCGTGTCGCTACATAAAAAAGACGCCTTTTTATTGTAACGACCCGGCCCCTCGGACCTTTGGGCGGCCCAACTGGCAACCAAATCAACATTTGGCGGCCCAACAACCTGGCCCGACCATGTCGTTACTCACTAGGACTTCACCACCTAGCCGCAACTAGGACTGGTCCTCTTTTGATCAAGACACGGGAGCCCACATATCCTTTATTTAAGGCTTAACGTACATTGTTAGATTTGGATGAGCAATCTGGCTCTGATACCAATTGTAAGGACCAAAAGGAATTAGGATATCTCCACAATGGTATGATATTATCCACTTTGGGCCTAAGCCCTCATGGTTTTGCTCTTGGGCTCTCCCAAAAGGCCTCATGCTAATGGAAATGTCTTAATTCCTTATAAGCCTAAGATCTAAGCATGTGTTTATGGATGTGGGACTATGTTTGCACTTGCAAACTCTAACAATCCCCCCCTCAAACAAAGGACCACATGCTCCCACCACAAACGGAAATCCTTTCTGCTTAGATGTCTGATCCACCAGGACTCACTGCCCATTGGTCCACCTGACCTACTAGGACTGGTCCTCTTGATCAAGACACGGGAGCCCACATATCCTTTGTTTATGACTTAATACACATGGTTAGATCTGAATCAAGAAGAGTAACCTGGCTCTGATTGTAACGCCCGAAAATTCTCGAAACTAATTTTAGAAATATCTTAGAATTTATTCCGAATTTATGGATATTTTTATAGAATTTTTCCATAAACGAAAATGGCAAAAAGGGATAAAAAGGAAAAAAACGCTTAAAGGGGATTTGATCCCTAGACCTAACCTAGAGAGGAGAATGGGCGGACCGACTGGGATGGTCTGCTTTTGTTGAAATAGATTAGCGGAAACAATAGATAAGGTATAATTAGTTAAATTTTTCCATAAGTATAAAAGGGAAACTTAGGGTTTTTTTTATTCATTCTTTCCCTCACATCCTCTCACCGCCGACTCCCTCTCTCCCTCTCGCGATTTTTTTCTTCCTCTCGCCCTCTCTCTCGCCCAAGACAAAGGAGAAGCCAAGGGAAGGTCTCAAGAGACCCTATTCTCTACGAGAACTCTCGTAGACGCGAGGAGAATGTCAAGGAGCAAGAAGAACGTCAAAATTCGACGTTCCCTCGGGAATTTCAGATTTTATTCGTAAGGAAAACCTAGCGCAGGATGTAAGTATCCCTCACCTGCAGTATAAGTAGTTTCGGATGATTTTCCATATGCTTTATTTCCTTGTATTTATGCGTTACGATTAGAAATCGTAAATTATGAACAAGCACGCACATTAGGTGTTTGTTAAAATGTTCAGTTCAGTTAATGCTATAGAAAGCATTAAAGAATAGAAATTCTTGCTCCAGTTTATGATGGGGACCAAGGTCGAACGGGATGGGCTCCTAGTTGCCCCTAGGTTTAGATAACCTAGTAAAAGCAAGAATCAGAAAAGGAAAGAAAAGTATAAAAGACTATTTTATTTTCAGTTGGCATTGTACCGGACTTCGGTCCAAGGATAGGCTCCAAGTTGCCTCTAGGTTTAGATAACCTAGTATGGGATGGGCTCCTAGTTGCCCCTAGGTTTAGATAACCTAGTAGAACCCTAATGGATTCGGGATTTGCTACCTCGAGTTTATTAGGGATGCGCGCACAGTTGGTACATTGCCGGGCCCACAGCAGTTGATTATTACTTTCACCTACTATATGTATTTAGTTTTCAGAAATTCATATTAGCATGTGGTGAATTTAATAATTAGTTTTATGTTAGTTAGTTTCAGTTCCAGTTTATATATATATATGCCATGCTATAGCTTACTTTTCAGTTTTAGTTTAGTATGTGCCATGTCTCAGTTATTTGCCATGACATTTTATGACATGTATTTTAGCATGAGCATAACATGATTGTTTATGAACATGAGCGTGTATTTGCATAGCATGTTTTGAAAAGCATAATCCGAGATTTTATAGTTTTGTGAGGCTAGATGGTACTTACTAAGCTTTATGCTTATTAGTTTGCATTTCCTTATACTGCAGATACAGGTAAAGGAAAGCACTAGTAGCGGAGGCGGCGGGCTTGATGCAAAGTGTGTGTGATGGTGGAGTTGGAATAAAAGTCTTCGGAACTTGCAAAGCATAGAAATAGTCTTTATTATGCTTCTTTAGTTATTCCGCAATATATGATGTGAACCATGTATGAACTTAATTAGACTGGTATTCGTGGGTGCCTAGTATGCTTCTTTAGTTTTCTTGTTTATGCTTCTTTAGTTATTTCGCGATATATTATGAGAACCATGTATTAACCTGTTTAGACTCGTTATTTGTGGTGCCTAGTATATTAAGGTAGTTTAATTACCTGTGTTAATACTTGCTTAGCGAATGTTGAATGATATAAGTTACTACTTGTAATATGGTAATTTAGATCCATGCTTAAGCTTTAGAGATAAGAACTTGATACTGTCGATTTACATGCTAAATACATAGGGTATGCTTGTTTTAAGATATATGCACCATATAGAATGACATGTAGTAGCTAAGAATGCCCTTAGATATGAATAATGAATGGTTTCAATAAGAAGTTGATATAAACTTGGTACGTTTATGTTTATGCTTTTACATATCGTTGTTGAGATTCCTACCAAGCTTATAAGATTAAAGTTTTGCTTTATTTTAGGCTAGTTAGTACTTTCAACATGTTTATGAATTGTTAGTTCAGTAAATAGCGAAATAAGAATTTTCAAAATTCTCTCAGTTGGTTTAGTATTTTTAGAAATCATTAATTAGTCAATTAGTCAGTTAGTTAGTAGTGACGATCCGCCTTACAGCTTAGTACCAGAAGGCGGGTCGTTACACTGATACCATTTTTTAGGACCAAAAGGAATTAGGATATCTCCACAATGGCATGATATTGTCCACTTTAGGCCTAATCCCTCATGGTTTTGCTCTTGGGCTCTCCCCAAAAGGCCTCATGCTAATGGAAATGTCTTAATTCCTTATAAGCCTATGATCTAAGCATGTGTTATTCAATGTGGGACTAAGTTTGCATTCTTGCAACCCCTAACAATCCCCCCCTTGGGTCCTTTATATAGGGAGAGGTTTCTTAATTCCCAAGTAAACCTCTCCTTGATTATGGAATAATTTCTCAATCAATCCATAATCAAGGCTCTCATAATCAAGCTTCTTCTTCTTGATTATGGAGAGGTTTCCATTTATGAGGTTTCTTCTTCTTGTAATTATGTAATTATGTAATAATTTGGGAGAGGATTCCATTTTTAATTAGGGGAGCCACCCAAATTAAAGTTAGTTGTTAATAATTTAGAAACCAATTTGAATTTAATTATCAATTAATGTTTCCATAAAATGTCTAGACTTTCATGAAAAGAAAGTGCTCAAAATTACGAGCTTTCCATAAATGGAAAGTTTCCAAAATTAAAAGGTTTTCAGAATTATTGTAAGTTTCTGGTACAAAGAAAACTTACGTATTTCTAAAATTGGAAAATTTTCAAAATTAGGAAATTTCCACAACATAATGTGTGTATCTGAGAGGCGTAACCGAACCTTGATTGACATGGTTAGATCTATGATGAATCATGCAACTCTTCCAAAATCCTTTTGGGGCTATGCGCTTAAGACAGCTGTTTACTTACTAAACAGAGTCCTAACCAAGGTAGTCTCTACTACTCCATATGAGACGTGGAATAGTAAGAAACCTCATTTATCTCACCTAAAGATATGGGGTTGTCCTGCTTATGTAAAGCGGACTGTATCAGACAAATTGGATGCTAAGTCTGATAAATGTCTATTATTGGATACCCTAAGGAAACGAAGGGTTACCAATTCTATCATCCCTTGGAACAAAAGGTGTTTGTTTCAAGGCATGCTGTATTTCTAGAAAAAGAATTTCTTTTATAAGAAAACAGTGGGAGTAGCATTGAACTTGAAGAAGTTCAAGAAACTCCAATAGACATTACAGAGACACCTAGTCTAGACCCACAACCAATAACTCATAATGATGAGTTATCAGTTGAACCTAAAATAACACCACTTCTTCGTAGGTCTGATAGGACACGCAATATTCCAAAGAGATACAGATTTCTCATAAGTGAATCGAACGACGTGTTGCTCATTAACGATGATGAACCTATTAATTATGAAGATGTTCTGTTGGGACCGGGTGCATGCCGACGCGGACACGTATTGTAATTGTTACATAATTACATGCAGCGGAAACAAAAGCATGAATAAATTCCTAAATTATTCTAACACATATCCTAAGCATGCAATGTGTTCACATAATCGTAATATAAATTTTTGCAGAAAAGGAAATTACTCTACGAATTACCTTGCGTAACCTGGAAGAAGGGACGAGATCCAACCGTTAGCGTCCCTTGAAAACTCCGCCTCTATTTGTATCCACGCCGAGTATCGTCGGGATGACTTCGCTAAGCCATGAATTTCGTGTTCACGAGAACTACTAGATTCTCCGTGAACACGACGAAAACTGAGAGAGTAATCAAATCGAAAGACTCACCACCAAGGTTGGCCGAAGAGGAAGATCGTCGCAAGGAAGAACTTCGTCGCCTTGATGCTTCTCCTTGTGCTCACGGCAAGAAGAAAGAGGGAAGGCCTATGGCCGGCCAAGAAAGAGGGAGAGAAGAAGAGGAGAGAGCCCAAGCAATTCTTGGATGGATCATCTTCCATGGCACCCCTTGGGTCCTTTATATAGGGAGAGGTTTCGTAATTCCCAAGCAAACCTCTCCTTGATTATGAAATAATTTCTCAATCAATCCATAATCAAGGCTCTCATGATCAAGCTTCTTCTTCTTGATTATGGAATAATTTCTCAATCAATCCATAATCAAGGCTCTCTTTCTTTTGGCATGATTATATAAAATTTATAAAACAAACCAACCATTGGTTCATTATATAAAAATTTATAAAACAAACCAACCATTGGTTCATTATATAAATTTTATTAAACAAACCAACTCATGGTTCATTATATAAAAATTTATATATATATAAAATTTATATAACCTTTTATAAAATAAACCAACCATTGGTCTATTTTTTAAACAAACCAAAATAGCCTTATCCTCTTATGGTGGTGGCCGGCCATGACAAGAAGAGAGGAGGCCCCCTCCTTGGCCGGCCCATCTAAACCCCAATTGGATCAAATCCTTTAATGAATTAAACTTATTTAATTCACCCATTAAGTCTTTAAAAGACTTAGCCATTTTATGCTTCCGATGCGTCTGAAATAAATTCAGTTTTGACTATTGTTTGGACTTACCAAAAATAGTCTATCTCGATTGGAGAATCCAAATCTTAACTCATTTTAAATCCTTCGAATTACTCGTTATGCGTGTGACCAAATAGGCTTTCAATTTATGTTGGCCGTCCATAATTAACTAATTAATTATAGAACAATCATGAGTGGCACCTAGTAGTACATCATGATCCCCAATTAATTGAAAGATCAACGGTTGACCTCAGAAATGATTCTGAAACCCTTCTAAAGCTATAATGAATCGTGCCCCATTCCCTTCACCATCTTATACCCACTTGGTTCTGGACATGGTCTATGTGTGTCAGTCCCCACTAGGCTGACTACGTCACACCTAGCCCAAGTAACGTTTCCTCGTCCTATGGATTCTAATTACTCTCATGTATTTAAGAGATTCATACTCTGAACATGTCATGCTCTGGCCAGAGGCTTCGAGTAACAATACGACGATAGACCTCGGGTATACATCTCCTCGCAAGGAGTGGTGAATCCTTTGTAGGTTGTTCAAACATCTTCGGGCACTTCGGCTTATACTCAATCATCCTGGGTCCACACCTCCTTGGAGATGCTTGCTTAAGATGTCAAAGTATAACTCTCCATGACCAAGATGACTTGAACACCGCAAGTCAAAGGAACATCGCACTTAAGCTGCAGTAAGAACTTCACTGACATATCTATATGTAGACTACCATATGAAGTTTTACAGTCAGTCACTCGAATGAACTAGTTCCCTTAACTAGCATTCATGTTTATCTTCGGACATCTCAATGTCACCAGCCAGTGAGAATCAACTGATTAGAGAATAACCCATGCTAGTCTCAACAGAATTGATAGTGCCCGTATTTATCAATTCATCGACTAGGGACAATTTCAATACTTCACAATTGCACATGTAGAGATAATCACTAGTTGTGAATTCATCACAAATTCTCTCATGCTGTGAATTGTATTGCGGATATTCAGTAAATGAGTTTAAGATCTCAATCAAATACATAAACATGTATACTCAAATAGTGAATATTCATATATTAAAATAAATGATTACAATCATAAGGCGATTGCCTTAGGACACTTCTCTCGTATCACTAACAAACTCCCACTTGGTCTAATGCCAATCGCTATGGTACCCAATACCACAGGCTCTAACATGACCCTCAAACTTGTTTTGAGGCAAGGCCTTAGTTAAAGGATCCGGTAAATTCCTTTCAGTGGGAATTTTCTCAATTTGTATATCATTTCTACGTATAATCTCTTTGATTAGATGATAGCGGCGAAGCACATGTTTGGATCACTGATGAGACCTTGGTTCCTTCGCTTGTGCAATAGCTCCATTGTTGTCGCAGTAAATCGGTATTGCTTCATCAATGGTTGGAACCACACCAAGTTCTGAGACAAACTTCTTGATCCAGACTGCTTCCTTTGCTGCTTCCGAAGCTGCAATATATTCCGCTTCCATGGTAGAATCCGCTACGGTGTCTTGCTTGGAACTCTTCCAACTTATTGCGCCTCCATTCAAAATAAATACGTATCCGGACTGAGATTTGGAGTCATCATTATCTGTCTGGAAACTGGCAACTGTATACCCACGTATTACCATATCACCTTCTCCATATATTAGGAACACATCCTTAGTTCTTCTTAAGTACTTGAGGATTATCTTGACAGCCACCCAATGATCCATTCCTGGATCAGACTGGTATCTACTTGTGACGCTCGGAGCATATGATACATCGGGCCTAGTACATAACATAGCATACATGATAGATCCTATCGCGGATGCATAAGGAATCTTATTCATGCAAATCCTCTCATCTTCTGTGCGTGGACACATAGACTTTGAAAGGTTGATCCCATGCCTGATGGGAAGGTAACCTTTCTTGGATTCCGACATGCTAAACCTTTCTAGCACTTGGTCTATATATGTAGACTTCGAAAGACCAAGCTATCATTTTGATCTATCTCTATAGATTCTAATCCCAAGGATATAGGTTGCTTCTCCCAGGTCTTTCATAGAGAAAGTTTTGGACAACCAAATTTTAACTGACTGTAAGACTGATATATCGTTCCCTATAAGTAATATGTCATCGACATATAATACTAGGAATATGACTGCACTCCCACTAACCTTCTTGTACACACAATGTTCGTCAGGATTTTGTGAGAAATCAAACTCTTTGATTGTCTCATCAAAGTGGATGTTCCAGCTCCTAGATGCTTGCTTTAGTCCATATATGGATCGTCGAAGCTTGAATACTTTGGTTTTATTAACCGATGTGAAACCTTCAAGTTATATCATGTATACATCCTCAAGCAGGTTTCCATTAAGGAAAGTTGTTTTCACATCCATTTGTCATATCTCATAATCATAATGAGCTGCTATGGCCAGGAGCATCCGAATGGATTTAAGCATAGCTACTGACGAATAGGTTTCGTCATAATCAATTCCTTGTTTCTGACGATAACCTTTTGCCACTAATCTAACCTTAAAGGTAACAACATTACCTTCCATGTCGATTTTCTTCTTGAAACCCCACTTGCACCCTAAGGGCTTAATCCCTTCAGGTGGGTTAACCAACTCTCATACTTGATTTTTGTACATGGAATCCATTTCCGACTTCATGGCTTCAAGCCATTTATCCCTTTCTGAATTTTTCAGAACATCTTCATAACTGATAGGTTCGTCATCGTTAATGAGTAACACGTCGTTCGATTCACTTATGAGAAATCCGTATCTCTCTGGAATATTGTGTGTCCTATCAAACCTACAAAGAAGTGGTGTTATTTTAAGTTCAACTGATAGCTCATCATTATGAGTTATTGGTTGTGGGTCTAGACTAGGTGTCTCTGTAATGTCTATTGGAGTTTCTTGAACTTCTTCAAGTTCAATGCTACTCCCACTGTTTTCTTGTAAAAGGAATTCTTTTTCTAGAAATACAGCATGCCTTGAAACAAACACCTTTGTTCCAAGGGATGATAGAATTGGTAACCATTCGTTTCCTTAGGGTATCCAATAAATAGACATTTATCAGACTTAGCATCCAATTTGTCTGATACAGTCCGCTTTACATAAGCAGGACAACCCCATATCTTTAGGTGAGATAAAAGAGATTTCTCACTATTCCACGTCTCATATGGAGTAGTAGAGACTACCTTGGTCGGGACTCTGTTTAGTAAGTAAACAACTGTCTTAAGCGCATAGCCCCAAAAGGATTTTGGAAGAGTTGCATAATTCATCATAGATCTAACCATGTCCATCAAGGTTCGGTTACGCCTCTCAGATACACCATTATGCTGTGGTGTATATGGCGGAGTCCATTGAGACAATATCCCATTGTCTCTAAGATAATCTAGAAACTCTTGACTTAAGTATTCACCACCCCGATCGGATCGAAGTATCTTAATACTTTTGCCAAGCTGTTTCTCTACATCACTTCTAAACTCTTTGAATTTCTCAAAAGCTTCAGATTTGTGTTTCATTAAGAACACATACCTGAATCATGAGTGATCATCGATAAAGGTAATGAAGTTGCTATAGCCTCCTTGTGCAAGAGTTGACATTGGTCCACATACATCAGTATGTATTAGACCAAGCAATTCTTCCACTGGTTTACCTTTTTCAAAAAAGGATAATTTGGTCATCTTGCCTTTTAAGCATGATTCGCATGTATCAAATGAACCAGGTTCAAATGATTCCAGAATTCCACATCGGTGTAATTTGGTCATGTGTTTCTTGCTTACATGGCCAAGACGACAATGCCACGTATAGGAGTCTATTTGATTATCTATTCTAGCACGTTTGTTGCTAACTTTGATATTGAAAACGTCACCGGATAAATCTAACGTGTAGATACCATTACATAAAGTTCCGGTCCCATAAAGAACACCATATAAAGTTATGTAACAGCAATTGTTACTAAAAGTTAAATGATAACTCTTTTCATTCAAGCATGAAATAGATACAATGTTCTTTATTAACGAAGGAACAAAATAACAATTATCCAATTCTAAGACATGTACAGTAGGGAGCTTTAGCAAATATGTTCCGATGGCAACAGCAGCAATCTTTGCTCCATTTCCATCTCGTAAATTTGCTTCTCCCTTGACGAGTCTTCTTCTATTCCTTAGCCCTTATATGTCATTACATATATGTGAGCTACTGATAGATTCCATCTTATTGATCATTTGAATGCTTAAATCCATGTTTGATCTATGTTTTTATTGCTAGAATTGTGAAATTGCCCTAGGTTTTAGAACTTATTCATATTTTGGACTTAAATGCAAAATTACACATATTTGAGTTAATTGGCCACTAAATTCTTGATTTATTTTTGTAGGCATGAAAGGTTCCTGGACCTAGAGCATATTGGGTCAAACTCGAGTCGGAAGTGACCCGGATCAGATTATCAAGATCACGATTAAATCTGGGCCGTTCGATTCGAAAGTGGCTAGATCTGAGCCATCCGGGATGATCTGAAGCCATCCGAGCTAGGTCTAGGGTTGATCAAGCATCCTGATCAAGATCTGAAGGTTTCACCACAATCAGAGCTCAATCAACCGTTGGATCAAGCTTGGAGGGCTCTAGAGCGTCCAATCACAGATAGAGTTGATCTGGACCGTCCGTTGCATATCTGGAGGATCCGAGCTACCACGAGGTAGATCCTGACCTCAGATCACCACCATCAAAGTTTGGCTCAAATCAGATGAAAATCAGCCGTTGGATTGAAGCAAACAAATCTGAGCCGTCCACTGGTTATTATTTAAGGAAATTTTCCCCAGCGCTTCTGCCCATCGCGTCTTCGCCGCAACTCTCGAGTTCTTCGTTTCTTCATCGTTCTCTTCCATCTTTCATCCAATTGAAGGCGCGGTCACTCAATCCACCATCAGATTAAGAGCTAGGTCAGTGAAGGGAAGCTCAGTGAAGTCTCAGATTGAGTTTCTGCTCAAATAGTGAAGCTGCGTGAGGTTTCAGCAGATTCACTACTCGAACTCATCAAGCTCAGCTGTGCTCCGTTTCCATTGCATCCGAGCTGACCAGAGGGGTTCCCTGGAAGGTCTCGGACACTCTCAAATCCAAATCGCAAGTCACCACAGCAAAATTGATGAGTTCGGAAGCTGATTTTCAGTTTGAGCATGGATTTGATCTGTTTTAGTAGCAGAGGCGTTTCATCACTGATTTGTTGAGCTTGCGGGTCCGAAGTTCACTCTTGATTGACGACCAAGGAGTTCTTGAGATGAGGAGGGGTTGAGGAGTAGCTTAGATCATTAATTTTCATTGATTCTGCTGTAGTTTAAATTCTGAATTCTGTCCTGTTTTTGAACTTCAGTTTCATTAGCTGTAGTTGTAAGTTCTGAATTGTTAGCTTAATTAGGAGTTTAAACTTCGAGTTCAGTAAGTTAGGAACTTGTTTAGTGATAGATAGAGTTAAATTTCAATTCATTTTTCTGTTAATTGTTGCGTGCCAAGTTTTAGCTAACGTGCCAAGTGTTTCTGAATTTTCCATTAAGTTTCTGCATTTCAACTTTGTGTTTCTGCATTGTAGAATTTCAGCACTTCAAAAGGCCCTAGGTTGGTGAATCATTGCTTTAGAGTTCCTACCAATTGCAGTCAATTCGAATTTGGTTTGTAGATTAATCTCTGGACAGGTTTATTTGCATTGCCAATTTCGAATCTGAATTTTCTTCCCCTTGCATGCAGATTGCGTTTGATTTGTTAGCTACATTCAGAAATCACTAGGTTTATTACTCCTTAAGCTAGTGTCAAGCAGTGAGCTTAGTTGCTCAATTAGTTTTGCATTACCACTGGATAATCTATTTCGAACTCTGATCAGGAGTTCTGAAATTCTGCACTTGCAAAGTCTGCTTTAGCCATTTCTTAGTTGCTCTTCCAATTGTTTCTGAATTTCTTTCCTTCATCCTTGAGTTGCAGCTACTTTTAGTTTAACTTCCAAATCGGACCTCGGTTAGCTTTAATTCAGAATTAGTGGTCCTGTTTTAGCAAGTTTAAAGCATTAGTTGGCACAAAAGGTTCGGTTTTGGCACATTTGTTCACTTGCATGCCAAGATGAATTGAACACTGATTGCATTAGTGTTTCTTACTTGTCTGATGGTGTAGAATAACATTTGAATATTACTGGTAGTGCATTCAGCCATTTCCGAAATTTTGTTGCATTTGTTGGCATCCAAATCTTGTAATTAGTTTGAGTTTGTTTGGTATCTTCTTGCTAATTTTTGTAGGCTATTACTTGTGCTAAGTTAGGTCATTTTCGGAACTGCAATTATCTGTTGCTTAGTCCTTTATTGCATTTGAATTTAGGCTTGTTTTTCTAAATTTTGGTTAAATCCTATGGCTTACTTAGGTTTCCACTAGTTGAGCTTTTTGGTGCCAATTTTCTTGCTCAAGTTTATTAAATCAAGGTTTCTATTTTTCCATTTCAATTTCATTTTCAATTACAAACCCAAATCCAATTACTTGTTTGAAACCCAAAAACACAAAAACGACACATAATTACAAGTTTGAATCAAACTAGACAACTATCCCCGAGAAAAATACGACCTGTGGCCCCTATATTACATTTCCATATTTTTGATTGTAAAAGGGTTTCCAGCTATTCATTTACATTAAATTTGATAGACCCATACTTCGTGACAAATAGTATATTGGTACGTCAAATTTTTGGCGCCGTTGCCGGGGAACTGTTAGTTGACTTGTTTGATTTTTCTTGGCACTTATTTCATATCATTCTTGATTTGTTTCTGTGCTTATTGTCATATCTTTTGATTTGATTTTATTTGTTTTATCTTTTTATCTACTTTTACTGCGATTTGTTTTGTTTTTATGACCAGGTCTCTAGGTGCTGAATTGAAGATTTCGATCCTGAGATTGAGAGGACTTCAGAGTCAGGAGGAGCCAGGCTATTCTTTCTGAGACTGCAGATATCCCTCCACTTCAGACTATCAGCACTCACTCAGGCATTGATATGGCAGACCACCAGAGAACCATGAAGGAGCTTGCAGCACCTGATGCTGCATTTCAGTACTCCAGCATAGCATATCCTGAGCTGGGGAGAAAGTTTTGAGTTAAGATCTGGGCTTATTAATTTGTTGCCAAAATTTCAGGGTTTATCTGGGGAGGATCCAAACAGACACTTGCACGAATTCCATGTGGTGTGCTCTACTATGAAGCCTCAGGGCATTTCTGAAGAAGACATCAAGCTGAGAGCTTTCCCTTCACATTGACAGGAGCAGCCAAAGACTGGTTCTATTATCTGCCTACAGGACATGTGTCTAGTTGGATGCCATGAAGAAGGCATTTTTGGAGAAGTATTTCCAGCTTCCCGCACAGCTATAATAAGAAAAATATCTGTGGGATTCAGCAGGTGGTGGGAGAAACACTGCATGATTACTGGGAAAGATTTAACAAGTTGTGTTCAAGTTGCCCCCAGCATCAAATCAGTGAGCAATTATTGATTCAATATTTTTATGAAGGACTGCTGCAGACGGATCGAGTCCTTATAGATGCTGCATCTGGAGGGGCCTTGGTCAACAAAACACCACAGCAAGCTAGGGAGTTAATTTCTAATATGGCTGAGAATTCCCAACAATTTGGAGGCAGAGCCTTGAGCACCAGAGGAGTGGGTGAAGTTCAGGCAGTTCCCACTGATAACAAGGAGGTTAAGAATGCATTGATGGAGCTCACCTCAGCTTTGAAGAAAATGGATTTGAAAGTGGACAGACTTAGTTCTGCTCCTTCAGTACCTCCACCCTCTACTCAAATTACAAGTGTGTGTGGCATTTGTTCTAGCCAAGAGCACACTTCAGACACATGCCCCAATCTCCAACAGGACGAGACGGTAGCTGCATTAGTGAGAGGACAATTTCCAGCAAGAAACAATCCATATTCCTCTACCTATAACCCCGGTTGGAGGAATCATCCTAACTTGAGGTATGGGAATGCGTTCTGCCAACAAGAGCCTCAAACTCAGTCATCACAGCAGCCCCAACCAAACTTACAGCAGACCCAACCAATTCAGAACACGCAGCAACAATTTCAGCCATCAAACTCAAGTTTTCAGCCTTCATTTCAGCCTACTTCTCAACATTTTCAGCAACAATTTCACCATTTGAACCTCAATTCAGCAACCTTACCAAGGGCAGCAAGGATGGCACTCATTCCCAGCTTTTCCAGCTCAAAACCAATCGAATTTCCAACCATCACAGCCCATGATCAGAATTTCAGCCCTATCAAGGTTTCAAGCCAAATTTTCAGCCCTCGCCATCTAATTTTCAAGATCCAAATCAGTATTTTCAAGGTCACAACGCCCAGCAAAGTTTCCAGCAAATCAACCATTTAATCAGCCTTCAATCAGGCAAATCAGTTTGCATATCAGCCCCAACAGTCAAGTTTCAACCAAATCAGCAATCAAATTTCAGCCTTCTACTTCATCGTTCCAGGACCATCGAAACCATATGCTTACCAAGGAGGTTATGGGAGCTCAAGTGGAGGAGATTTCAGCATCAGCAAGTGATGGAGATGCTACAACAAGTGTACAACACAACAACAACAACAAGCTTGGCAACAACAACAACAACACAAAAATGTGAGAGGCAAATAGGGCAATTGGCTAGTGGAATTAACCAAAATCAAGCTCAAGGATCAAGCCAACTCCCTTCCCAAACTGTTCCTAATCCCAAAGGGAATGTGAGTGCTATAACTTTGAGAAGTGGGAAGGTTACAACATCACCGAAGAGTCCAAGAGCAGAATTTTCAGGAGCCGGACAGCTTCTCAAATTCCGGCCCAAAACCACACTGAAATGAGTTCAAATTCAGCTGATTCCGACCCTAGCCCGTTCCCAACTCAATCCTCAAGCAACCCTCCAAATTTGGTGGCAAACGGAGAAGAAATCGATGCCGAGACGCATGGGACAGCAGCTGCTACGCAGGGGACAGCACAGCAGAATTCAGCCTCTACTCTTACCTCCGGCCAAGGTTGATGAATTTAGGGTTCCTTTACCCTTTCCACAGCAGAGAACAAATGCCAAGAAGCAAGTAGAGGAAGAGAAAGCCAAGGAATTCAATGAGTTAGTGGAATTGTTTAGCAAGGTGGAGATCAATGTACCTTTGTTGACCATGATCAAGCAGATTCCCAAATATGCTAAGTTTTTGAAGGATCTTTGTGTACATAAAAAGAGACTCAAAGGAAATGAATTGGTCAGCTTTGGGAAGAACATCTCAGCACTTATCCACACTATCCCTCAGAAGTGCGAAGACCCAGGGGTATTCACCGTTTCTTGTGAGATAGGGAGCACCATTTTCCACGACGCCATGTTAGATCTAGGAGCTTCAATAAATGTGATGCCCAAGTCAGTTTTTCAGATGCTTGGCATAGGCCCTTTACAGCCCACTGGGGTGGTGATACAGCTAGCAGATAGGAGTCAGACCCACCCAGCAGGTATGATTGAAGATGTCTTGGTGAAGGTAAAGGAGCTGATATTTCCTGCTGATTTCTATATTTTAGATATGGAGGGAGATTACTTGGCACACCGTTCTCCACTTATTTTAGGCAGGCCTTTTCTGAAGACGGCCAGAACGAAGATTGATGTATATGCCGGGACACTTTCTATGGAGATAGGAGATACGGTGGTACAGTTCAGCCTTTTTGATACCATGAAGCATCCAAGAGAGACCACTCTATCATGAGCATGGACATTCTAGAGGAGCTGGCGCAGACTGAGTTGGAGACTGAGGGATTTCTAGATGATTTTGCTGGAGGAGCTACAGATTCAGAGGAGGCTGAGAGAGTACTGACTGCTGATACTGAGGATTTTACAGAAGACATTTCAGACACACTTCCAGCTGGTGACATTTTTCTAGGTGTAGGGGATTGCACAGAGCCCCAAGGATCACCTATTTTTACTGATATTCAGAGTGTAGGGGATTGCACTAAGCCCCAGGGACCACTTATTTCTACTGAGGAGGACCAGAGTGAATTGAAGCCATTACCAGGTCACTTGAAGTATGCATACTTAGGAGAGGAGCAGACTTTTCCTGTTATTATTGCACAGCATTTGGAGTCAGAACAAGAAGAGAAATTATTGCAAGTCCTGAGGCACTACAAAAAGGCAATTGGGTGGACACTATCAGATATACCAGGTATCAGCCCAGCTATCTGCATGCACAGGATCTTTTTAGAGGAAAATGTCAAACCTGTGAGGCAACCACAAAGGAGGCTCAACCCACTTATATTGGATGTTGTAAAGAAAGAGGTGACTAGACTTCTACAGGCAGGTATTATTTACCCTATTTCTGACAGTCAGTGGGTTAGCCCTATTCATGTGGTGCCTAAGAAATCTGGAGTGACCGTGGTGGCAGATGAGAGTAATGAATTATTACCCACCAGAGTCAAGAATTCCTGGAGAGTCTGCATTGATTACAGGAAACTCAACAAGGTCACAAGGAAAGATCACTTCCCTCTACCATTCATTGATCAGATGCTTGAGAGACTGGCAGGGAAGTCACACTACTGTTTCTTGGACGGATTTTCAGGCTATTTTCAGATTTGCATAGATCCAAAGGACCAGGAGAAGACCACCTTCACTTGCCCCTTTGGTACATTTGCCTATAGACGTATGCCCTTCGGACTCTGCAACGCACCCGGTACTTTTCAGAGATGTATGGTGAGTATATTCGGTGAGTTGCTAGAGGACTGCATGGAGGTATTTATGGATGATTTTTCAGTTTATGGCACGTCTTTTGATTCATGTTTGAATAACTTGTCTAGGGTTTTACATCGTTGCATTGAGACTAATCTTGTTTTGAATTTTGAAAAATGCCACTTTATGGTAGAGCATGGGATAGTACTTGGACATATAGTCTCTCAGAAAGGTATTGAGGTAGATCCTGCTAAAATCAGTGTTATTTCTTCTTTATCTTACCCCATATGCGTACGGGATATTCGAGCTTTTCTTGGACATGCAGGATTTTACCGTAGATTTATTAGAGACTTTAGCTTGATTGCTCGGCCTTTGACACGACTTCTGCAGAAAGATGTTGAGTTCCATTTTGATGAAAAATGCAAGGAAGCTTTTCATAGGCTCAGGGAGGCTCTTACCTCAGCTCCTATTATTACATCACCTGACTGGTCTTTACCTTTTGAATTAATGTGTGATGCTTCTAATTTTGCAGTGGGAGCTGTATTAGCACAGAGGGTAGATGGAGCACCACATGTCATTTCCTATGCCTCCAAAACCCTAGATGCCGCCCAAGCCAACTACACCACGACTGAAAAGGAGCTTCTTTCCATTGTTTTTGCCTTAGATAGATTCAGATCATACTTATTGTGTTCTCATGTTGTTGTGTTTTCTGATCATGCAGCATTGAAGTACCTCCTGAAGAAACCAGATGCGAAGCCAAGGCTTATTAGATGGATGCTACTACTACAGGAGTTTGACTTGGAGATACGAGACAGGAGTGGCAAGGAAAATTTAGTAGCGGACCATTTGAGCAGATTGGAGGGAGATGGAGATCCCACGGCCATAGATGATGATTTCAGAGATGAGCAGCTTTTACAGCTGCATGGTGAGTCACCTTGGTATGCAGACTTAGTGAATTTTCTTGTAGCTCATATTTTTCCCACACACTTTTCGAAAGCTCAAAAGGATAAATTCAAAAGTGATGCAAAATATTATGTGTGGGATGATCCTTACTTGTGGAAATTTTGTAGTGATCAAATCATTAGGAGATGTGTACCAGATCATGAGTTTCATTCTGTACTCACTTTTTGCCATTCTTCAGCATGTGGTGGGCATTTTGGACCACAAAGGACTGCTAGAAAAATTTTAGAATGTGGATTGTACTGGCCCACCCTGTTTAGAGATTCATATAGATTTTGTACATGTTGTGATAGATGTCAAAGAACAGGAAACATAAGTGCTAGAAATGAAATGCCTCAACAAGCTATTTTATTTTGTGAGATATTTGATGTGTGGGGTATAGATTTTATGGGACCATTTCCTGCTTCTTTTGGATTCTTGTACATTCTTTTAGCTGTTGATTATGTTTCCAAATGGGTGGAGGCCATTCCCACCAGGACTGATGATTCATCTGTGGTTGTTAGTTTTGTCAGGTCAAACATTTTTTGCAGGTTTGGTATTCCAAGAGCTATCATAAGTGACCAAGGATCCCACTTTTGCAATAAGCACATGAAGGCTCTTCTTAATAAGTACGGGGTATTACATAAAGTTTCAACTGCTTATCACCCCCAAACAAATGGACAAGCCGAGGTGTCGAATAGAGAAGTCAAATCCATATTGGAAAAAACTGTGGGACCTCATAGGAAGGATTGGAGTAAAAGGCTTGAAGATGCATTATGGGCATATCGCACCGCTTACAAGACACCCATTGGAATGTCACCTTATAGACTTGTGTATGGGAAATCATGCCACTTACCTGTAGAGATTGAGCATAAGGCGTACTGGGCAGTTAAAGCTTGCAATTTTGATGCTACTAAGGTGGGAGAAGAAAGGAAGTTGCAACTTCAAGAGCTTGAAGAAATCCGGTTGGAAGCATTTGAGAATTCAAGGATATACAAAGAAAAGACTAAGAACTTTCATGACAAGCACATTGTGAACAAAGAATTTCAAATTGGTGACAAAGTGCTATTATACAAGTCAAGATTGAAATTGATAAGAGGTAAGTTGAGATCAAGGTGGGAAGGTCCATTCATTATAACTAATATTTTTCCCTATGGAGTTTTTGAAATTAGGGACGAAGCTAATGGATTGGTGTGGAAAGTTAATGGCCACCGGCTCAAGAGGTATCTTGAAGAACTAAAGGAGCTAGAGGTGGAGGATGTGTACATTGAGGACGCTATCTACCCAACTTAAAAGGGGAGTTCGCTAAACTTTACACGCATTTTTTCTTTGTATATACCATTTCCTTTCTTTTTGCAAGAACAACTTCAAGCTTGCGTGAGCAAGAAATTTTCTCAAGTAATACTTTAAGTTAAATAAATTCTTCATTGTAAATACCATGTCTTCTCACTTAGTACATTTTCATGGTTCTAGGAAATAAATGCTTAAGATACATGACATGAATAAATAGAATCATTGTAAATATCATTTCTTATGCTTTTAGCATTTTTCCTTACATGAGTAGAAATAAATGCATCCCTTTAGATTTTCTTCATGCCATGTTAGAGTCTTTTGAAAATAAATTAAATTTGGTTGTCAAAACTTAGGATTTGAGTTCATGGATGAAGTCTTGGATGCTTGAGTACGATTATGCTTTAGATTCTTGATTGAAGAATTGAGATGAATGATTTTTACCTAGTGAGAATTAGCCTTATTTGTGACACACATGTTATTGAACTCTAGAACTTGCTTAGGTTCTTTCAAAGTCATATTTCAATGGTTGGATCACATCTATAGGGACTAATCATTTTATTCACCTTTCTACATCTATTTGTCTATTCTATTCTAGTTGTCTTTCCTTATTGCTAATTTTAACCCTAATTTTTCTATGGATTTGTTTGCTTGGGATGTTTTCTTGATACTATTTTGCCCGAGACGGACAAGGATTTAAGTGTGGGGGAGTGATTGGTGATTTGGAAGCAATTTTCATCAAAGTGATTGGTGATTTGGAAGCAATTTTCATCAATGATGCATTTCAACTCGAAAAAAATTTTCATGTGCCAAAGATGAGTTTGAGTGATGTTTGGTGCCAAGAATGAGCAAGAGAGGTGGAAGCAAATGGAGATTTAGATTCTTTACTACACTTTGAAGATTCAAGTGGCAATCAATGGAAAAAATTCGAAAATCTGTGCCATGCTAAAAAGAAAAAAAAAATCAGTGTATCACATTTGAAGACAATCTGTGCCATGGCCGAATTCCAATTTCTAGAAGTTAACTTGCTGTGTTTAAGTCTGAATTGAAGGCTGTTTAATCTGATTTGAAGCAGTCCCAGATCAGAAGTTTGTGAGCTGACCAAATTCTGGAAAATGCTGAAACTGCCAATCTGAATTGCAGAGAATTGCAGCTGCATAGAAGCTGTTAAAAAGCTAAAATCTGAGCTGATTTGCAGCGGGACAATTGCAGAAATTCTGGAAGACTGAAAAGAGGCTGAAGAAATTCTGAATTGAAGCAAGGGAGGGCCTGATACTGCTGTGCCGAGAGCTGGAATTTGGACGCTAATCAGAAGCTGATCAGAGGCTGAACAAAGCTGCACAAAAATGGAATTTGGAGGCTAATGGGATTTGAGAAGAAGCTGAATTGAAGCTGAGATATTTCTACTTTGAGCTGTTGAAATGATGAAACTGCTGTGCTAAAGTTCACCCTGCTGTGGGAAGGGGTTGCATGCTGAACAACTCAACTTGGAGCTGCTGAATTGTTGACCAGAAATCAGAAGTTCAGAAAAGGGGCAGCAGATTAGTTTCATTAAATTGCCGAAACCATTAAAAGGAGGAAGAGCATTTGATAGCTGAGTTTTTGGGGAATCTTGGAACATTAAACTTGATCGAATGGAAGCTGAGTGAGGACTGATAAACAGCTGAAAAGAAAAAAAATCTGCAAGGAAAATTCTTTGTGCCAAAGTCTGAAAGTGGCACACAATGGCAGCTGAAACAAGCTGAATTCCAGCTGGAAACAATTGGGATTGAAGCTGAAATCAAGCTGAGCAGTTGCTGAACTCAAGTTGCTGAATTCGGCTGGAAAAATCTGAAACAAATCTGGACAAATTGGAAAATCTGTGCCCTGGCCGAAATCCAATTCCTGGAATTTAGATGGCTACCAAGTCTGAATTGCAGGTTGTGAGGCTGATCAGAAGCTGATAAGAAGCTGGAATTAATTGAATCAATACTGAAACTGCCAAATCTGATCTGTATTAGTTGTGATCTGAACTGCATTGCAATGTGTGTTCCCGAAATCTGAAGCTGGAAGCTGCTGAAATGAGTAAGCTGCTAAGTTCTTAATTGCTTGAAGGATTGTTGTGAAGCTGATTTGTAAGAAGCAGATTGGAATGTGAAGATGAATTGCCAAGTGCTGAATTGAAGCTGATATAGAAGCTGCACACAAACTATGTAATCTGAAACATGGCAGAAATTGGTGCTAAAATCAGAGGAAGGGAAGAAAAATCTGGGCAGTAATACAATCTGAAGTAAATCTAAATTGAAGCTGAGATGTTTCCACTTTAAACTGCTGAAAGGATACAAACTCTGTGCCAAGTTTTTGTGGAGCAGGATTTGTTCTTAATTGTTTTGAAATGCAGCTGCACTAAATCTGAAATTCTGAGTTTGCAGCTGGACTGAGAAAGACTGAGTTAAAGCTGAGTGAAGGATGAACAAAAGCTGAGAAAAATCTGAGATGAAGAAGCTAAAACTGAACTGCAATTGAAGCTGAAAAACCAGGACTGAATTGAAGCAGGACAAGGCTGGGTAAAGCTGAAACAAGTGCAGAAATAATCTGAATTGAAGTAAGAGGGAGCTGTTGTCTGCCGAGACTTGAAATTGAAGTTGCTGAATTCTGAAGCAGGGAATACTGAGCTGACTGCAAGGAGAGCTGCTGCGGGCAGTTAATAAATTTAAGAAAGAATTCTGAGATTGAGTTGAACCCAATCTGAGCTGAACATCTAGTTCCTACTGATCAGAAGTTGAATGAAATCTGAGTGAATTCTGATTTTTTCTGAAACAAACTTTGATGCTAACTGTTGGAGAGCAATAGAAGAGTGGCAAGTTCTGAAGGTAGCTGTGAAAAGTGGAATTTGAAACATGAAAACAGAAAAAAATGCAGCTAAAGACAAGAAGAAAAGAAATGGGAACTAAAAAAAAACAGCAACTAGTTACTCCTTTGAAGCTCACAGCAATTTGGAGTGAAGCCACTCTGATCAGCATTCGAATGCTGTAGAGCTGAGATTGAAATACAGAAATCTGTACCAAAACAGAAGGAAAAAGAAAATTAAGGAAGTGTGCAAATTTATAAAGGATTTGTATCAAAATGAGTTGCAAGAGTAGTTAAGTGAGGGTTGTGAGTGGAGCATTTATGTCAATTGATGTTTTAAGTTCTCTGATGCAACACTGATTCGAAATGCTCCATGAGAAGAATTCAGAAAGAAAAGAAAAAAAAAACAAGAAGGGAATAAAAATAGTTTGAGAAAATGAGAAGAGAAAGAAGAAGCAGAATTGGCACGTAAATGGAAATTGGCACAAAGGGTCTAGTGAGGGGTTTTTGTTGAATTTTTGAAGTGCAAGGCAAGAGTTTACTCCAAGACACTTTTGAATTCACTAGGGGACTGATAAGAGAGCAAAGTTCCTTGGAAATATTCCCAAGCACTCAAGTCTTCCACTTCACCACTGTTTCCATTTCCTTAGCTTTTATTTCATTCCTTACCATTGTCTACTTCTTTGTTTTTATAGATGTTGATCCTAATCATGATTAATGGTGGAGATTAGATAATAAGCAAGCCTATGGTAGTGCAAGAAGCATGTGTGTTTGAGTGAGCTCCACTTCCATTAGCAACTTAGAATTTAAGGAGAGAGCCACCACTATTTTCCTGGAAAGGCTAGAGATTTAAATTCATCTCAATGACTCATGATAGATGAAAAGGCCAAGTTGTTGATTTAAGGACAAGATAGTAATCCATAGAGCTTAGATTTATGAGAATTGGCAACCTTAGGTAATTTCTTTTCATTTGTTTCTAATTATGCTTAAGAAAATCTAGGGGATACAAATTTACTGTTTTCGCGAGACGCTCAAGGCTAAGTGTGGGGGAGTTGATAGATTCCATCTTATTGATCATTTGAATGCTTAAATCCATGTTTGATCTATGTTTTTATTGCTAGAATTGTGAAATTGCCCTAGGTTTTAGAACTTATTCATATTTTGGACTTAAATGCAAAATTACACATATTTGAGTTAATTGGCCACTAAATTCTTGATTTATTTTTGTAGGCATGAAAGGTTCCTGGACCTAGAGCATATTGGGTCAAACTCGAGTCGGAAGTGACCCGGATCAGATTATCAAGATCACGATTAAATCTGGGCCGTTCGATTCGAAAGTGGCTAGATCTGAGCCATCCGGGATGATCTGAAGCCATCCGAGCTAGGGCTAGGGTTGATCAAGCATCCTGATCAAGATCTGAAGGTTTCACCACAATCAGAGCTCAATCAACCGTTGGATCAAGCTTGGAGGGCTCTAGAGCGTCCAATCACAGATAGAGTTGATCTGGACCGTCCGTTGCATATCTGGAGGATCCGAGCTACCACGAGGTAGATCCTGACCTCAGATCACCATCATCAAAGTTTGGCTCAAATCAGATGAAAATCAGCCGTTGGATTGAAGCAAACAAATCTGAGCCGTCCACTGGTTATTATTTAAGGAAATTTTCCCCAGCGCTTCTGCCCATCGCGTCTTCGCCGCAACTCTCGAGTTCTTCGTTTCTTCATCGTTCTCTTCCATCTTTCATCCAATTGAAGGCGTGGTCACTCAATCCACCATCAGATTAAGAGCTAGGTCAGTGAAGGGAAGCTCAGTGAAGTCTCAGATTGAGTTTCTGCTCAAATAGTGAAGCTGCGTGAGGTTTCAGCAGATTCACTACTCGAACTCATCAAGCTCAGCTGTGCTCCGTTTCCATTGCATCCGAGCTGACCAGAGGGGTTCCCTAGAAGGTCTCGGACACTCTCAAATCCAAATCGCAAGTCACCACAGCAAAATTGATGAGTTCGGAAGCTGATTTTCAGTTTGAGCATGGATTTGATCTGTTTTAGTAGCAGAGGCGTTTCATCACTGATTTGTTGAGCTTGCGGGTCCGAAGTTCACTCTTGATTGACGACCAAGGAGTTCTTGAGATGAGGAGGGGTTGAGGAGTAGCTTAGATCATTAATTTTCATTGATTCTGCTGTAGTTTAAATTCTGAATTCTGTCCTGTTTTTGAACTTCAGTTTCATTAGCTGTAGTTGTAAGTTCTGAATTGTTAGCTTAATTAGGAGTTTAAACTTCGAGTTCAGTAAGTTAGGAACTTGTTTAGTGATAGATAGAGTTAAATTTCAATTCATTTTTCTGTTAATTGTTGCGTGCCAAGTTTTAGCTAACGTGCCAAGTGTTTCTGAATTTTCCATTAAGTTTCTGCATTTCAACTTTGTGTTTCTGCATTGTAGAATTTCAGCACTTCAAAAGGCCCTAGGTTGGTGAATCATTGCTTTAGAGTTCCTACCAATTGCAGTCAATTCGAATTTGGTTTGTAGATTAATCTCTGGACAGGTTTATTTGCATTGCCAATTTCGAATCTGAATTTTCTTCCCCTTGCATGCAGATTGCGTTTGATTTGTTAGCTACATTCAGAAATCACTAGGTTTATTACTCCTTAAGCTAGTGTCAAGCAGTGAGCTTAGTTGCTCAATTAGTTTTGCATTACCACTGGATAATCTATTTCGAACTCTGATCAGGAGTTCTGAAATTCTGCACTTGCAAAGTCTGCTTTAGCCATTTCTTAGTTGCTCTTCCAATTGTTTCTGAATTTCTTTCCTTCATCCTTGAGTTGCAGCTACTTTTAGTTTAACTTCCAAATCGGACCTCGGTTAGCTTTAATTCAGAATTAGTGGTCCTGTTTTAGCAAGTTTAAAGCATTAGTTGGCACAAAAGGTTCGGTTTTGGCACATTTGTTCACTTGCATGCCAAGATGAATTGAACACTGATTGCATTAGTGTTTCTTACTTGTCTGATGGTGTAGAATAACATTTGAATATTACTGGTAGTGCATTCAGCCATTTCCGAAATTTTGTTGCATTTGTTGGCATCCAAATCTTGTAATTAGTTTGAGTTTGTTTGGTATCTTCTTGCTAATTTTTGTAGGCTATTACTTGTGCTAAGTTAGGTCATTTTCGGAACTGCAATTATCTGTTGCTTAGTCCTTTATTGCATTTGAATTTAGGCTTGTTTTTCTAAATTTTGGTTAAATCCTATGGCTTACTTAGGTTTCCACTAGTTGAGCTTTTTGGTGCCAATTTTCTTGCTCAAGTTTATTAAATCAAGGTTTCTATTTTTCCATTTCAATTTCATTTTCAATTACAAACCCAAATCCAATTACTTGTTTGAAACCCAAAAACACAAAAACGACACATAATTACAAGTTTGAATCAAACTAGACAACTATCCCCGAGAAAAATACGACCTGTGGCCCCTATATTACATTTCCATATTTTTGATTGTAAAAAGGGTTTCCAGCTATTCATTTACATTTAAATTTGATAGACCCATACCTTCGTGACAAATTAGCTAGTATATTTGGGTACGTCAGCTACACCTAGTATCAAGTACCCAGGTGTACGAGGAAATAGAGTGACATTCAATAACGAAGATACCTGAAGAGGATGGGGCATCGGATGCCTTCTTCTTCAAGGATTCATGATAAACCTTGCAGTTTCTTCGCCAGTGGCCCTCCTTGCCGCAGTGATGGTAAGTGTCTTTTGGTGTCTTTTCAATCTTTTTGGCCCTTTTCTTCCTTGCCATATTTTGTTCTTTGGGCTTCCTCTTAGAGCCTTTCATTGAGGAACCAACTAACAGTACTGTGTTCTGGTCCTGCTTTACAGAAGGCTCTACAATCTTCAGCAGGTTAAGCAACTCAGGAATGGTAGTTTCCAGTTTGTTCATCTGATTATTCATCACAAACTGTGAGTAACTCTTGGGCAAACAATGCAGAATTAAGTCAATACTTAGTTCGTGATCCATTGCAAATCCGAGTGTGCCTAGTCGCTCAATGTACCCCAACATCTTCAACACAAACTGTGAAACAGAAGTGCCTTCCTGCATCTTAGAGGTGAAGAGGAGTCTGGAGACCTCAAACCTTTCGGATCTCGCCTGCTCGTCAAACAGCTCATGAAGATGGAAGATGATGGTATGAGCATCCATATGCTCATGCTGCTTTTGTAGCTCAGGTACCATAGCGGCCAGCATGATGCAACTCACAAGTTCAGAATCGACCACATGTTTCTGATAGTCCACTAACTGGTCTGGAGTTGCATCTTCAGGAGGATGGTTGGGAAGTTGTTCTTCAAGGACATAACCAAGTTTTTCTACCTTGAGGACTATCCTCAGGTTTCGAAGCCAGTCCATGAAGTTTGGCCCAGTCAGCTTATTGGTGTCCAAAATAGAACGCAAATTCAGAGAAGACATGATCAGGTGATTATCCTAGAAATACAAATTGAGGTTATGTGATGAGAATGATAAAGAATGCATCAATATACATTAATTAAATCCTATTTATTTTTCGAATTGAATAACCCTTTTTTATCAATTCGGGAGATCGTAGGAACATCTCCAAATAGGTTGATATCCAACCATAGATAAGAACAACCATGGCTAGAGTCTATCAAGTTATTCTTAGCTATGAAGGTAGGTAATTATACTGATTACATATTATACATATGTAACTATCACATTATGCTATCAACTAATTGAATGTTTGCATAAATTATTGGGTTGTTAACTCATTAACAAGTATGCAACAATATAGATAACACCCAACTGCATCTCTCTTTACATCGACCTTGGTTGTGGCACAACAAATCGATGCTCCAAGCTTAAGGCTAACCCATTAATCAAGAAATAGTTTTAATATGGTTGGAGCTCATTCAACCGTTTAGTCAGGCTTGGATGTGTCCAACAACCAAAACTAAGGATTGACCTCTGACTCCAACTATATTAATCATAAACTAATTCCATGGTTTGAACATGTTGAGGTTCAAGCCGGGCATGGATATGTCCATCAACCCAAACGAGAAACAAAACTCCGGTTCTAACTATATTAATGGAAGGTGTTGGCCTTAATATTTTTTAAGGGGTTTTAGGTCTCATCCTTTTCCTTTTAAGCACATTCATGACATATAATTATGTCATGTTCTAACGATTTCCTTAATAAAGTATGTATGTGACTTAATTTATTAAGTCTCATTAATTGGATTAGGAACCGAATTTCCTAATTCTAATTTCATACTTTATTCAAAGAATTATTTTGGGAAACACTTTCCTAAATTATCATAATCAATTTCGGAAATAATATGTTTAAGACTTTGATTTCTCTAAATCAAATCTTATTAATTTAAGAGACAGATTTCCTTAATTCAACCACATATTATTTTCATGAAAATCTTATTTAAGGAAATATACTCTATAGGAAACAATTTTTCTAATTAATTTGGAGACAATAATATGTAAGAGCATCACCTCATAAATCAAATAAGGAAATTATCATTTGAGAATCACCTCAAAAATTTCCAAGATTTGATCACATATTTTATTTATGGAAAATAAATATCAATAACTTAATTTGGACGGCTCCCGAGGCTCAATCCAAAATAAGAATTTGACAGTTTAAATTCAATTTAGGAAATTTAATTATAACAACTAACTTTAAATTGGACGGCTCCCCGAGGCTCAATCCAAAATAAAAAATTTTGTAAATAATTTAATTTTCAATTATGAATTTAAATGTCAATTAATATTCCCATAATTTGTCTAGACTTTCTTGAAAGAAAGTGCCCAAAATTGCGAGCTTTCCATAAATGGAAAGTTTCCAAAAATAAAAGGTTTTCAGAATAATTGTAAGTTTCTGGTACAAAGAAAACTTACGTTTTTCCAAAATTGGAAAGTTTCCAAAAATGAAAGTTTTTCACAATTATCATAAAATTTCAGAAACAGAGATATTTCAAAAGTTTGCGAAATTTCATGAGGATTTCCAAACTTTGAAATTCCTAAATCGAAAATTTACCATAATTGGAAAGTTTCCATAATTGGAAAAATTTCCAAAATTGAGATCATGACAAAGCTTTCCGCAAAAATAATTATATAATTATGTCGAACACAAACCTAGCTCTGATACTACTGTTGAGACCGAGTGCATGTTGACATGGATGCGGGTTCGTAATTTTAAAATTAATTACGTGCAGCGAAAGGTTTAGCATAAATAATTTCTCAAATTATTTAACCACACATCTAAGCATGCAATTTTATCTTGTGTAGACATGATCATATATTTAAAATTTTGCGGAAACATAAACTAATTTATGTATTACCTCGTGTAACTCAAAGGAAGAGACGAGATCCAACCGTAAGCGTCCCTTGGAAGTTCCGCCTCTATTCGCGTCCACGCCGAGTATCTTCGGGATGACTTCGCAAAGCCACGAGTTTCGTGTTCTTGAGAACTACTAGATTCTCCGTGACCCCAACGAGAAAAACCAAGAGAGAAGTCGGAAGACTAACCACAAAAGGATGGTCGGAGCTTCCTTCTCCAGCAGCAGGTGGTGGTCGGCAAAAGATCCTTCTTGGGGCTGGTTGGCGCACAGCAAGAAGGGGAGAAGAGAAGGAGAGAAAGAGAGGGAGAGAGCCTATGTCTTCATCACTTCGATTATTTTCTAAGCTTTGCCTTGGGTCCTTTATATAGTGGCCTCTCAACCATCAAACCTCTCAAATATGGAATAACTTATTCCATCATGCCAAGTTTGATTTTATATCATGGTTAAAATCATATTTTAATTCATAATAAAAATCAATCAAGTCTCTTTTCTCTTATGGAATAAATTTCTTTATCATGGTAAATCAATCCATGATTGATTTTATAAAATAAACCAATCCATGGTTCATTTTAATTTCCATGAAAAATAAACCAAACCTTGGTTTATTATATATAAAAATTTATATCATCCATAATTTTATAAAACAAACCACACTTGGTTTATTTTATAAATTGAACCAAAAACTTGGTTCTTTCCCTTTGTTGTGGCCGGCCAAGCAAAGAGGATGGAGGCCCTCTTTGGCCGGCCCATCCAAGCCATACCCCAATGAATTAAACTTATTTAATTCATCTATTAAGTCTTCAAAAGACTTAGCCATTTTACGCTTCCAATGCATCTCTGAAAAATTCAGATTCGACTTATCATTTGGCTCAACCAAACTTAATCTCTCTTTATTGGAAAATCCAATTTTCAACTCGTTTTAAATCCCTTGGATTACTCGTAGTGCGTGTGACTAAATAGGCTTTCGATTTATGTTGGTCGTCTATAATTAATCAATTATAGAACGATCATGAGTGGCACCTAGTAGTACATCATGATCCCCAATTAATTGAAAGATCAACGGTTGACGTCAGAAACAATTCTGAAACCTTTCAGCAGCTATAATGAATCGTGCCCCATTCCCTTCACCATCTTATACCCACTTGGTTCAGGACATGGTCTATGTGTGTTAGTCCCCACTAGGCTGACTACGTCACACCTAGCCCAAGTAACGTTTTCTCGTCCTACGGATTCTAATTACTCTCATGTATTTAAGAGATTCATACTCTGAATATGTCATGCTCTGGCCAGAGGCTTCAAGTAACAATCCGACGATAGGCCTCGGGTATACATCTCCTCGCAAGGAGTGGTGAATCCTTTGTAGGCTGTTCAAACATCTTCGAGCACTTCGGATTATACCCAATCATCCTGGGTCCACACCTCCTTGGAGATGCTTGCTTAAGATGTCAAAGTATAAGTCTCCATGACCAAGATGACTTGAACACCACAAGTCAAAGGAACATCGCACTTAAGTTGCAGTAAGAACTTCACTGACATATCTATATGTAGACTACCATATGAAGTTTTACAGCCAGTCACTCCAATGAACTAGTTCCCTTAACTAGCATTCATGTTTATCTCCGGACATCTCATTGTCACCAGCCAGTGAGAATCAGCTAATTAGAGAATAACCCATGCTAGTCTCAACAGAATTGATAGTGTCCGTATTTATCAATTCATCGACTTGGGACAATTTCAATACTTCATAATTGCACATGTAGAGATAATCACTAGTTGTGAATTCATCACAAATTCTCTCATGCTGTGAATTATATTGCGGATATTCAGTAAATGAGTTTAAGATCTCAATCAAATACACAAACATGTATACTCAAATAGTGAATATTCATTTATTAAAATAAATGATTACAATCATAAGGCGATTGCCTTAGGACACTTCTCTCATATCACTAATAGAGGCACTAGGCCTTCTTTGGCCGTAGCCTTATTGGATCATCAACCCTTTCCTTGACAAAGCCTTTTAATAAAATTTCATTTTCAAAATTATTTTTTTTGAAAAATTCTTGTCTAACTAGTTTGGGTCTTGGATCGGTAGCTTCGGCTAGTTTCACCAGTCTAAAGAGCCGAAGTAGTGTATACTTGACCTTATTAGAAAAGGCTTCCCTAACATACTATCAACTCACCGCCACCCAATACTATGTTGTTCAAATTTTAGTTAATTGGTTTAGTTCTTAGTCTAACCAGTCCTAGGTCTAGGCATGGTAAATTGCAGAAAATAAGTAGACAATCAATCATGCAATTTAAAACAAAAAAGGAGATTCATTTAACTATAAAAATTGTTTTTAAGTTGGCTCCCCCAAGACTAAAGCCACGGTAATGATTAGGCAAGATATGAATCTTGTCCTTGAGGATCCAGTACTGATTTGCTCCAGCTTGGTTGTTCAAGCATAGTTTGGGTACCCATGTCCGAACTTTGGGTCTAGACTGATTCAGTACAGCATAATATGATCTTTGTCTAGCCTTGGTTCGATAACCTTGTTGGGACCGGGTGCATGCCGACGTGGACACGTATTGTAATTGTTACATAATTACATGAAGAGGAAACAAAAGCATGAATAATTTCCTAAATTATTGTAACACATATCCTAAGCATGCAATGTGTTCACATAATCGTAATATAAAATTTTTGCAGAAAAGGAAATTACTCTACGAATTACCCTGCGTAACTTGGAAGAAGGGACGAGATCCAACCGTTAGCGTCCCTTGAAAGCTCCGCCTCTATTCGTATCCACGCCGAGTATCGTCGGGATGACTTCGCTAAGCCACGAGTTTCGTGTTCATGAGAACTACTAGATTCTCCGTGAACACGACGAAAACCGAGAGAGTAATCAAATCGAAAGACTCACCACCAAGGTTGGCCGAAGAGGAAGATCGCCGCAAGGAAGAACTTCGTCGCCTTGATGCTTCTCCTTGTGCTCACGGCAAGAAGAAAGAGGGAAGGCCTATGGCCGGCCAAGAGAGAGGGAGAGAAGAAGAGGAGAGAGCCCAAGCAATTCTTGGATGGATCATCTTCCATGGCACCCCTTGGGTCCTTTATATAGGGAGAGGTTTCTTAATTCCCAAGCAAACCTCTCCTTGATTATGGAATAATTTCTCAATCAATCCATAATCAAGGCTCTCATGATCAAGCTTCTTCTTCTTGATTATGGAATAATTTCTCAATCAATCCATAATCAAGGCTCTCTTTCTTTTGGCATGATTATATAAAATTTATAAAACAAACCAACCATTGGTTCATTATATAAAAATGTATTAAACAAACCAACTCATGGTTCATTATATAAAAATTTATATATATAAAATTTATATAACCTTTTATAAAATAAACCAACCTTTGGTCTATTTTATAAACCAAAATAGTATTATCCTCTTATGGTGGTGGCCGGCCATGACAAGAAGAGAGGAGGCCCCCTTCTTGGCCAGCTAATCTAACCCCAATTGGATCAAATCCCTTAATGAATTAAACTGATTTAATTCACCCATTAAGTCTTTAAAAGACTTAGCCATTCTATACTTCCGATGCGTCTGAAATAAATTCAGTTTTGACTATTGTTTGGACTTACCAAAAATAGTCTATCTCGATTGGAGAATCGAATTCTCAACTCGTTTTAAATCCTTCGAATTACTCGTTATGCGTGTGACCAAATAGGCTTTCAATTTATGTTGGTCGTCCATAATTAACTATTTAATTATAGAACGATCATGAGTGGCACCTAGTAGTACATCATGATCCCCAATTAATTGAAAGATCAACGGTTAACCTCAGAAATGATTCTGAAACCCTTCAGCAGCTATAATGAATCATACCCCATTCCCTTCACCATCATATACCCACTTGGTTCAGGACATGGTCTATGTGTGTCAGTCCCCACTAGGCTGACTACGTCACACCTAACCCAAGTAACATTTCCTCGTCCTATGGATTCTAATTACTCTCATGTATTTAAGAGATTCATACTCTGAACATGTCATGCTCTGGCCAGAGGCTTCGAGTAACCATCTGACGATAGGCCTCGGGTATACATCTCCTCGCAAGGAGTGGTGAATCCTTTGTAGGCTGTTCAAACATCTTCGGGCACTTCGGCTTATACCCAATCATCCTGGGTCCACACCTCCTTCGAGATGCTTTCTTAAGATGTCAAAGTATAATTCTCCATGACCAAGATGACTTGAACATCGCAAGTCAAAGAAACATCACACTTAGGCTGCAGTAAGAACTTCACTGACATATCTATATGTATACTACCATATGAAGTTTTACAACCAGTCACTTCAATGAACTAGTTCTCTTAACTAGCATTCATGTTTATCTCCGGACATCTCCATATCACCAGCTAGTGAGAATCAGCTGATTAGAGAATAACCCATGCTAGTCTCAACAGAATTGATAGTGTTCGTATTTATCAATTCATCGACTAGGGACAATTTCAATACTTCACAATTGCACATGTAGAGATAATCACTATTTGTTAATTCATCACAAATTCTCTCATGCTGTGAATTGTATTGCGGACATTCAGTAAATGAGCTTAAGATCTTAATCAAATAATCATGTATACTCATATAGTGAATATTAATTTATTAAAAATAAATGATTAGAATCATAAGGCGATTGCCTTAGGACACTTCTCTCATATCACTAACAAACTCCCACTTGGCCTAATGCCAATCGCTACGGTACCCAATACCACAGGCTCTAACATGACCCTCAAACATACTTTGAGGCAAGGCCTTAGTTAAAGGTGTTGGTGCAGGAAGCACCAGATCGAACCTTGTTTTGATATTGGCAAAGGATTCAAAGTTAAGGGTTACTTGTTGTCTAACAATGGTGCTTGAGAGTGCAGGAAACAATGTCCTAGCGAAGGGCTGCTAGGCACCTGACGATGGGCTGTCAGGAAACCAAGTCCTGGCGAAGGGTTGCTGGGCGAAAACCAAGTCCTGGCGAAGGGCTGCTAGGCGAAAACCAAGTCCTGGCGAAGGGCTGCTGGGCGAAACTCAAGTCCTGGCGAAGGGTTGCTGGGCGAAAACCAAGTCCTGGCGAAGGGCTGCTAGGCGAAAACCAAGTCCTGGCGAAGGGCTGCTGGGCGAAACTCAAGACCTGGCGAAGGGCTGCTGGGCAAAAACCAAGTCCTGGCGAAGGGCTGCTGGGCGAAACTCAAGACCTGGCGAAGGGCTACCGGGCAAAAGTCCAACTGGAGGATCCGGTTGGCACCAGGTAAATTCTCCCGAGAGGAGTAGGTGAGGACGCGTTCCCCTTGAGGGAACATTAGGCGTCGGTTCGACCTAGGGCTCCATTTTGGAGACCAAAGTCAGAACCAAGACAGCTGAAGCTGTAGAAATTAAATTAAATATTTGTTTTATTGTGTTTTGGACTAACCCTGGAAGCAGGACCGAAGGAACGTGTGTCTGCAGCTCAGAATGCCTTAAAGGAAAGAGGCAACTGCTGACCAGGGCGCCCGGAGTGTCCCGGGCGCCCCCAAGGTGAACACAAAACACAAAGAAATCAAATGAACCTCGACAGTACATTCTGAGGGCGCCCCCGCTGTCCCGGGCGCCCCCATGGCAAACCAACTGAAGAGTTAAGCGGCTGCCGCGTCTGCACTGCGCACCCAGGGCGCCCCCACTGTCCCGGGCGCCCCCAGCGCACAGGGCGCCCCCAGCCTTACCAAGGAGAGCTCAGCGCTGCGGATAAGGTTTGACCGGGTCAACCAGGGCGCCCCCAGCGTCCAGGGCGCCCCAGTCAAGGCCTTATCCCGAGGATTAAGGGCTAAGACCTTGACCGCGCCTCTTGTGGATGTGCAGCCACGTGGGGGGGCGCCCCCGTCGACCAGGGCGCCCCCAAGCACTATAAAAAGGGCCCTCGACCCTCTTCTTCAACACACAACTTTCATTCAACGCATCCAAACTCTCTGACGACCGCGCTCTGCTCCAGGAACTTCCCGACTCAAGTCCGAAGCGCCATCGACCTCCCGCTACACCGAAACTCGAGCCTTCCCCGGGAGTTGGTAAATACAGAAGTGTAATCTTTGCTTATTGCAAATTATAGTTCTCCTCTGTATTCTTTCTACGCATTATAGAATTGCCCAAAGTAAACGGTCAACGACCGTGGGCCTTGGAGTAGGAGTCGACCCAGGCTCCGAACCAAGTAAAAACGACTTTGTTAGCGTTGTGTTATTTTGTCTCTATTTCCGCCGCGCACTTACTCTTTCTTTTAAATCCGAACGATTTGCGACATTCACCCCCCCTCTATCGCATCTCTCGATCCAACAAGTGGTATCAGAGCGAGGTTATTCAAAGTTGGTGCAACCACCACTTTGAAATTTTTTTTCGGATTTTTTTCGCTTTATTTTTCAAATAAATAATATCTGTGAGTGTATTGTGTGTCCCATCAGACCTATGAAGAAGTGGTGTTGTTTTAGGTTCAACTGATAGCTCATCATTATGAGTTATTGGTTGTGGGTCTAGACTAGGTGTCTCTGTAATGTCTATTGGAGTTTCTTGAACTTCTTCAAGTTCAATGCTACTCCCACTGTTTTCTTGTAAAAGAAATTCTTTTTTCAGAAATACAGCATGCCTTGAAACAAACACCTTTTGTTCCAAGGGATGATAGAATTGGTAACCCTTCGTTTCCTTAGGGTATCCAATAAATAGACATTTATCAGACTTAGCATCCAATTTGTCTGATACAGTCCGCTTTACATAAACAGGACAACCCCATATCTTAAGGTGAGTTAAATGAGGTTTCTTACTATTCCACGTCTCATATGGAGTAGTAGAGACTACCTTGGTCGGGACTCTGTTTAGTAAGTAAACAACTGTCTTAAGCGCATAGCCCCAAAAGGATTTTGGAAGAGTTGCATGATTCATCATAGATCTAACCATGTCCATCAAGGTTCGGTTACGCCTCTCAAATACACCATTATGCTGTGGTGTATATGGCGGAGTCCATTGAGACAATATCCCATTGTCCCTAAGATAATCTTGAAACTCTTAACTCAAGTATTCACCACCCCGATCAGATCGAAGTATCTTAATACATTTGCCAAGCTATTTCTCTACTTCACTTCTGAACTCTTTGAATTTCTCAAAAGCTTCAGATTTGTGTTTCATTAAGAACACATACCCAAATCGTGAGTGATCATCGATAAAGGTAATGAAGTAGCTATAACCTCCTTGTGCAAGAGTTGACATTGGTCCACATACATCAGTATGTATTAGACCAAGCAATTCTCCCACTGGTTTACCTTTTCCAGAAAAGGGTAATTTGGTCATCTTGCCTTTTAAGCATGATTCGCATGTATCAAATTAACCGGGTTCAAATGATTCCAGAATTCCATATTGGTGTAATTTGGTCATGCGTTTCTTACTTACATGGCCAAGACGACAATGCCACGTATAGGAGTCTATTTGATTATCTATTCGAACATATTTGTTGTTAACTTCGATATTGAAAACGTCACCGGATAAATCTAACGTGTAGATACCATTGTATAAAGTTTCGTTCCCATAAAGAACACCATTTAATGTTATGTAACAGCTATTGTTACTAAAAGTTAAATGATAACTCTTTTTCATTCAAGCATGAAATAGATACAATGTTCTTTATTAACGAAGGAACAAAATGTTGGATCGGGTTGGTCCGGCTAGAGGGGGTGAATAGACGGTTAATAAATGTAAAGTGGTGGAGACTCGTCTAATAAAAAAAACTTGGTTGCAACTTGGTCGTTGCTTCCAAGACGGTTAAAGCTCAAAAAAAATCTCCTTGTGGCGGAGAAGCCTTACAACTGAAGATCACTAAACTTAGAGAATTACAATAGAATTGATTGAATGTTCTTTACCTCTAAATGTCTAAGCCTATTTATAGGTTGAGTGATACGATCTTGATCGTTGATACAAGATTGAGTTTCATCTTGATCGTAGATCTAAGATTACTCTTAGCTGTTGATTAACCTTTGACCGAGCATGTAGATTCCATCCACGTGAGAAGCTGATACCAATAAAGGATCGCCTTTGATCGAGCATCCTTTGACCGAGCAACTTTAATTAAAAAATCTGCATCCACGTAAAAGAAAGTTTGATTAAGTTAAAAGAAACTTTAATTAAATTGAAAGAAAAGTTTAAAACCCAACGTTTACTTAAAGTTTTTAATTAAATTGAAACTTTAATTAAAGTTTTAAACAACTTTAATTAAAAAGAATTTACTTAAAAACGTTAATTAAATTGAAACTTTAAATAAAGTTTTAATATAATTAAAACATTATTATTTTAATTGCAAGTCAAATGTTGACTTGATAAAAGTCAACTTAGTTGACTTTTCATCAAACCGTCGATTGGGTGATTTCCGGCCAACCGGAGTTAGGTTCACCCGAACCCGACTCTGGCCTTTTGCCCCTCTAACGTGCTTCCACCAGGCTTCTCGTCCCTCGGACGTCGCGCACGTCCTTCTTGGTCCACCAGCGTACTCTTCCGCAACTTTCGCGTCCCTCAGATTGCACCGAGCCCGTCGGCTCACTCCCCCGCGGAATCCTTCTCGTCCGCTGTGTCTTACGCTCGACTTCCTCCGTACCTAAGTTCCTGCACACTTAGCAGAGGGATTAAAACCAACAGGACATAACCTAACTTGGTTGATCACATCAAAACCAACCGGGGCACCAACACAAAATAATAATTATCCAATTCTAAGACAAGTCCAATAGGGAGCTTTAGCAAATATGTTGCGATGGCAACAGCAGCAATCTTTGCTCCATTTCCAACTTACAAATTCGCTTCTCCCTTGACGAGTCTTCTTCTATTCCTTAGCCCCTGTATGTTATTACATATATGTGAGCTACACCCAGTATCAAGTACCCAGGTGGACGAGAAAATAGAGTGACATTCAATAACGAAAATACCTGAAGAGGATGGGGCATCGGTTGCCTTCTTCTTCAAGGACTCAAGATAAACCTTGCAGTTTCTTCGCCAGTGATCCTCCTTGCCGCATTGATGGCAAGTGCCTTTTCAGTCTTTTTGGACTTTTTCTTCTTTCCCTTATTATGTTCTTTGGGCTTCCTCTTAGAGCATTTCTTTGAGGAACCAACTAACAGCACTGTCTTCTGATCCTGCTTTACAGAAGGCTCTACAGTCGTTAGCAGGTTGAGCAACTCAGGAATGGTAGTCCCCAGCTTGATCATCCGATAGTTCATCACAAATTGTGAGTAACTCTTGAGCAAACAATGCAGAATTAAGTCAACACTTAGTTCGTGATCCATTGCAAATCCGAGTGTGCCTAGTCGCTCAATGTACCCCAACATCTTCAACACAAACTGTGAGACAGAAGTGCCTTCCTACATCTTAGAAGTGAAGAGGAGTCTGGAGACCTCGAACCATTCGGATCTCGCCTGCTCGTCAAACAGCTCATGAAGATGGAAGATGATGGTATGAGCATCCATATGCTCATGCTGCTTTTGTAGCTTAGGTACCATAGCGGCCAGCATGATGCAACTCGAAAGTTCAGAATCGGCCACATGTTTCTAATAGGCCACTAACTGGTCTGGAGTTGCATTTTCTGGAGGATGGTTGGAAAGTTGTTCTTCAAGGACATAAGCAAGCTTTTCTGCCTTGAGGACTATCCTCAGGTTTTGAAGCCAGTCCATGAAGTTTGGCCCAGTCAGCTTATTGGTGTCCAAAATGGAACGCAAATTCAGAGAAGACATGATCAAGTGATTATCCTAGAAATACAAATTGAGCTTATGTGAGAAGAATGATAAAGAATGCATCAATATACATTAATTAAATCCTATTTATTTTTCGAATTGAATAACCCTTTTTTATCAATTCGGGAGATCGTAGGAACATCTCCAAATAGGTTGATATCCAACCATAGATAAGAACAACCATGGCTAGAGTCCATCAAGTTATTCTTAGCTATGAAGGTAGGTAATTATACCGATTACATATTATACATATGTAACTATCACATTATGCTATCAACTAATTGAATGTTTGCATAAATCATTGGGTTGTTAACTCATTAACAAGTATGCAACAATGTACATAGCACCCAACTGCACCTCTCTTTACATCGACCTTGGCTGTGACACAACAAATCGATGCTCCAAGCTTAAGGCTAACCCATTAATCAAGAAATAGTTTTAATATGGTTGGAGCTCATTCAATCGTTTAGTCAGGCTTGGATGTGTCCAACAACCAAAATTAAGGATTGACCTCTGACTCCAACTATATTATTCATAAACTAATTCCATGGTTTGAACATGTTGAGGTTCAAGTCGGGCATGGATATGCCCATCAACCCAAACGAGAAACAAAACTCCAGTTGTTCAGAATCGGCCACATGTTTCTAATAGGCCACTAACTGGTCTGGAGTTGCATTTTCTGGAGGATGGTTGGAAAGTTGTTCTTCAAGGACATAAGCAAGCTTTTCTGCCTTGAGGACTATCCTCAGGTTTCGAAGCCAGTCCATGAAGTTTGGCCCAGTCAGCTTATTGGTGTCCAAAATGGAACGCAAATTCAGAGAAGACATGATCGAGTGATTAACCTAGAAATACAAATTGAGTTTATGTGAGAAGAATGATTAAAGAATGTATCAACATACATTGATAAAAATCCTATTTATTTTTCCAATTGAATAACCCTTTTTATCAATTCGGGAGATCGTAGGAACATCTCCAAATAGGTTGATATCCAACCATAGATAAGAACCACCATGGCTGTGGCCATCAAGTTATTCTTAGCTATGAAGGTAGGTAATTATACAGATTACATATCACATATATGTAACTATCACATTATGCTATCAACTAATTGAATGTTTGCATAAATCATTGGGTTGTTAACTCATTAACAAGTATGCGACATTATACATAGCACCCAACTGCACCTCTCTTTACATCGACCTTGGCTGTGGCACAACAAATCGATGCTCCAAGCTTAAGGCTAACCCATTAATCAAGAAATAGTTTTAATATGGTTGGAGCTCATTCAATCATTTAGTCAGGCTTGGATGTGTCCAACAACCAAAACTAAGGATTGACCTCTGACTCCAACTACATTATTCATAAACTAATTCCATGGTTTGAACATGTTGAGGTTCAAGCTGGGCATGGATGTGTCCATCAACCCAAACGAGAAACAAAACTCCGATTCTAACCATATTAATGGAAGGTGTTGGACTTAATATTTTGTAAGGGGTTTTGGGTCTCATCCTTTTCCTTTTAAGCACATTCATGACATATAATTATGTCATGTTCTAACGATTTCCTTAATAAAGTATGTATGTGACTTAATTTATCAAGTCTCATTAATTGAATTAGGAACCGGATTTCCTAATTCTAATTTCATACTTTATTCAAGGAATTATTTTGGGAAACAATTTCCTAAATTGTCATAATCAATTTCGGAAATAATATGTTTAAGACTTTGATTTCTCTAAGTCAAATCTTATTAAATTAAGAGACAGATTCCCTTAATTCAACCACATATTATTTTCATGAAAATCTTATTTAAGGAAATAAACTCTATAGGAAACAATTTTTCCTAATTAATTTTGGAGACAACAATATGTAAGAGCATCACCTCATAAATCAAATAAGGAAATTATCGTTTGAGAATCACATCAAAAATTTCCAAGATTTGATCACATATTTTATTTATGGATAATTAATTACAACAAATTATTTACTTTGGGTGGCTCCCCGAGGCACTCCCCAAAGAAAACAAATTTGTTGTAAATCTAATTTGGCTTGCTCCCCGAGGCATAACCAAATTAAAATTGACAATTAAAGAACTTGTTAATAATATAATTTGGATGGCTCCACGAGGCCTACCCAAATCAATTTTAACAATTCATATTCAAAATAGAAAATTAAATTATAACAACTAACTTTAATTTGGGTGGCTCCCCGAGGCACTCCCCAAAGTAAAGAATTTTGTTAATAATTTAAAAATCAATTTGAATTTAATTGTCAAATAATATTTCCATAAAATGTCTAGACTTTCATGAAAAGAAAGTGCCCAAAATTACGAGCTTTCCATAAATGGAAAGTTTCCAAAATTAAAAGGTTTTCAGAATTATTGTAAGTTTCTGGTACAAAGAAAACTTACGTATTTCCAAAATTAGAAAATTTCCAAAATTAGGAAAATTCTAAAATTGGAAAGTTTCGAAAAATGGAAACTTTTCACAATTATCATAAAATTTCAGAAACAGAGATACTTCAAAAGTTTGCGAAATTTCATGAGGATTTCCAAACTATGAAATTCTTAAATCTAAAATTTACCATAATTGGAAAGTTTCCATAATTGGAAAATTTTCCAAAATTGAGATCATGACAAAGTTTTCCGCAAAAGAATTATATGATTATGTCAAACACTAACCGGCTCTGATACCACTATTTTGACCGGGTGCATGCCGACGCGGACCGTATTGTAATTGTTACATAATTACATGCAGCGGAAACAAAAGTATGAATAATTTCATAAATTATTCTAACACATATCCTAAGCATGCAATGTGTTCACATAATCGTAATATAAAATTTTTGCAGAAAAGGAAATTACTCTACGAATTACCTTGCGTAACTTGGAAGAAGGGACGAGATCCAACCGTTAGCGTCCCTTGAAAGCTCTGCCTCTATTCGTATCCACGCCGAGTATCGTCGGGATGACTTCGCTAAGCCATGAGTTTCGTGTTCACGAGAATTACTAGATTCTCCGTGAACACGACGAAAACCGAGAGAGTAATCAAATCGAAAGACTCACCACCAAGGTTGGCCGAAGAGGAAGATCGTCGCAAGGAAGAACTTCGTCGCCTTGATGCTTCTCCTTGTGCTCACGGCAAGAAGAAAGAGGGAAGGCCTATGGCCGGCGAGGAGAGAGGGAGAGAAGAAGAGGAGAGAGCCCAAGCAATTCTTGGATGGATCATCTTCCATGGCACCCCTTGGGTCCTTTATATAGGGAGAGGTTTCTTAATTCCCAAGCAAACCTCTCCTTGATTATGGAATAATTTCTCAATCAATCCATAATCAAGGCTCTCATGATCAAGCTTCTTCTTCTTTATTATGGAATAATTTCTCAATCAATCCATAATCAAAGCTCTCTTTCTTTTGGCATGATTATATAAAATTTATAAAACAAACCAACCATTGGTTTATTATATAAAAATTTATTAAACAAACCAACTCATGGTTCATTATATAAAAATTTATATATATAAAATTTATATAACCTTTTATAAAATAAACCAACCTTTGGTCTATTTTATAAACCAAAATAGCCTTATCCTCTTATGGTGGTGGCCGGCCATGTCAAGAAGAGAGGAGGCCCCCTTCTTGGCCGGCCCATCTAACCCCAATTAGAACAAATCCGTTAATGAATTAAACTTATTTAATTCACCCATTAAGTCTTTAAAAGACTTAGCCATTCTATGCTTCCGATGCGTCTGAAATAAATTCAGTTTTGACTATTGTTTGGACTTACCAAAAATAGTCTATCTCGATTGGAGAATCCAATTCTCAACTCGTTTTAAATCTTTCGAATTACTCGTTATGTGTGTGACCAAATAGGCTTTCAATTTATGTTGGCTATCCATAATTAACTAATTAATTATAGAACGATCATGAGTGGCACCTAGTAGTATATCATGATCCCCAATTAATTGAAAGATCAACGGTTGACCTCAGAAATGATTCTGAAACCCTTCAGCAGCTATAATGAAACGTGCCCCATTCCCTTCACCATCTTATACCCACTTGGTTCAGGACATGGTCTATGTGTGTCAGTCCCCACTAGGCTGACTACGTCACACCTAGCCCAAGTAACGTTTCCTCGTCCTATGGATTCTAATTACTCTCATGTATTTAAGAGATTCATACTCTGAACATGTCATCCTCTGGCCAGAGGCTTCGAGTAACAATCCGACGATAGGCCTCGGGTATACATCTCCTCGCAAGGAGTGGTGAATCCATTGTAGGTTGTTCAAACATCTTCAGGCACTTCGGCTTATACCCAATCATCCTGGGTCCACACCTCCTTGGAGATGCTTGCTTAAGATGTCAAAGTATAAGTCTCCATGACCAAGATGACTTGAACACCGCAAGTCAAAGGAACATCGCACTTAAGCTGCAGTAAGAATTTCATTGACATATCTATATGTAGACTACCATATGATGTTTTACAGCCAGTCACTTCAATGAACTAGTTCCCTTAACTAGCATTCATGTTTATCTCTGGACATCTCAATGTCACCAGCCAGTGAGAATCAGCTGATTAGAGAATAACCCATGCTAGTCTCAACAGAATTGATAATGTCCGTATTTATCAATTCATCGACTAGGGACAATTTCAATACTTCACAATTGCACATGTAGAGATAATCACTATTTGTGAATTCATCACAAATTCTCTCATGCTGTGAATTGTATTGCGGACATTCAGTAAATGAGCTTAAGATCTTAATCAAATAATCATGTATACTCAAATAGTGAATATTCATTTATTAAAAATAAATGATTATAATCATAAGGCGATTGCCTTAGGACACTTCTCTCATATCACTAACAAACCTAACCCATATCGATTTAGAACGGACTTCTGTTTTCCAAGGATCATATCAAGACCCTTGGAACCAGAAGTGAATCGGCCCAAAGCTTCTCTAAGGTCCTTGACTTGAGTTTTCATGGAGGAGTTCTCTTTCTCAAGTTTTTCAACTTGAGTATAGGTTCCTTCTTGAACCTTTTCAGTTAAGGATCTAGAGTCAGCTCCCTCTTTTAGGAGTTTTACTTCCTGTCGGAGGGACTCGACTCGGATTTTGTCTTTCGCCAAGTCGCGAGATAGATAGGCAATTAATTCTGATAATTGAACTCTAGAAAACCCACTTACAGTGATTTGGCCGTCCTCTGAAAATGTGAGCTTTCCGTTGTCCGGCTCTGATTCTGATTCGGTCTCGATTTCTTCCGAAGCAGTCAGGGCGAGCAGGTTTGACTGTGGGGCCACTTCTTCTTCTTCAGAGGAAGACTCGTCCCACGTTGCTTGAAGGGCCTTCTTCCTTCTTGTCTTCTTCGTCTCCTTCATATTGGGGCATTCCGTCTTGTAGTGACCCTTCTTTTTGCATTCGTAACAGGTCACATTTGGTTTGGTCTTTTCATTTGAAGGTTCAGCTGACTCTTCCTTTCTTCGGCTGGCTTTCCTTCTGTTGGTCTGGTTTTTCAGTTCCTTGTAGTAGTCCCGGGCTAGCCGAACCAGCTTGGGTCGATTTCCTTCGCTGTCTTCTGAGTCTGATTCTGAGTCAGACTCGAGTGCAGGTTGGGGCTTCTTCTTGGTCATCTTTCCAGTTTTACCTGCAACAAAAGCAATGCCTTTCTTGGCCAGGGTGCAGTTAGTCTGCTCATGTAATTCAAGTTCAGAAAATAACTCATCTAATTTAATTCTAGACAGATCCCTTGAAACTTTGTACGCATCTACCATAGATGCCCACAAAGTGTTTCTCGGGAAAGCGTTAAGGGTGTACCTGATCAGGTCACGATTTTCTACCTTGTGACTGATTGAATGCAGACTGTTCATCAGCTCCTGGATTCTGGCATGGAGTTGGGCTGCAGATTCACTATCGTTCATCTTAATTGTGTACAACTTGTTTAGCAGTAGGTACCTCTTGTTGATTCGGGTGTCAGAGGTTCCTTCGTGCAACTCAATCAACTTACCCCAGAGTTCCTTTGCACTGTTGAATGGTCCCACCCGGTTCAGCTCTTCATTGGTTAGGCCGCATTGGAGTGTTTGAGTTGCTTTAGCATCTGCCTCGATCTTCCTTTTCAGCGAGGCGTCCCATTCGGTGTAAGATTGTGGCACTCCTTCAGTGTTCTTCGGGATTTCCAATCCAGATTTGATAATTATCCACATGTCCACCTGAGTTTTCTGGTGGACTTCCATCCGACTCTTCCAGTAGGAGAAGTCCTCCCCACTGAAGAGTGGTGGTCTGGCTGTACTGAACCCTTCTTGCATGGCCATTTAGATGTTCTGAAATAAAATTTAAGAAAACTATCCCAAGACTTGGTCTTGGATTAGTAGTGCGGGAAGAAGATATATAAAAAAAATATCGAGTGGTGTTGCACCAACCTCGATTAACGATAAAAATTCGATCGAAAAAAGAAATTAAAAAATTTCAAAGAAAAAACCAAAAAACACCCAAATTGGTGGTTGCACCGAATTTGAGCTTCCCTGCTCTGATACCACTTGTTGGATCGAGTAAACACGATAGAGGGGGGGGCGAATATCGTGAAATCGTTTCGGATTGAAAAGAGAAAGTACGCAGCGGAATTTAAAAAAACCACACACATAGAACTCGAGTAGTTTTACGTGGTTCGGAGTCGCGTTCGGCTCCTACTCCAAAGCCCACGGTCCTTGACCGTTTACTGCAGGCAATTCTATAATAGCGCAAAAATTTACAGAAATTTTTACAATATTATTGCAGTAAATAAACAAATGTACTCTTTGTTACCGACGCCCGGTGTGGATCGCACTTCGAAGCAGAGGGTCGTCGTCAGTGCTAGAATGATGAGAATGGAGTTTGTCGGAGCAGAGCGCTTGAACGAAGAGCTTTGAGGCGTTGAAAAAAGTGATGTCGAAGCCTTAGGGGTTGAGCCCCTTTTATACTGCTCCTGGGGACGCCCTGGACGCTGAGGGCGCTTAACACGTGCCTTCGGATCCGAGAAACCTGATCCGCAGCTCGGTCAGCGCTTATCCCTCCAGAATCGGCCTTGGAGCTGACGGGGGCGCCCGGGACGTTGGGGGCACCCCGGTTGACTTGGTCTGCTGGCTTCGTGGCTGAGTTTGCTTCGATCACTTGGACCCAGGGCGCCCGGGACCATCAGGGCGCCCGGGACCATCAGGGCGCCTGGCCCAGAAAGCTTTCGAAGCGATTCTTGCTCAACTGCTCATTTGGCTTTGACCTTGGGCGCCCGGGACCTCCTGGCTATAGCAGCTCATTATGATTATGAGATATGGCAAATGGATGTGAAAACAACTTTCCTTAATAGAAACCTGCTTGAGGATGTATACATGATATAACCTGAAGGTTTCACATCGGTTAATAAAACCAAAGTATGCAAGCTTCGACGATCCATATATGGACTAAAGCAAGCATCCAGGAGCTGGAACATCCATTTTGATGAGACAATCAATGAGTTTGATTTCTCACAAAATCCTAACAAACCTTGTGTGTACAAGAAGGTTAGTGGGAGTGCAGTCGTATTCCTAGTGTTATATGTCGATGACATATTACTTATAGGAAACGATATATCAATCTTACAGTCAGTTAAAATTTAGTTGTCTAAAAGTTTCTCCATGAAAGACCTGGGAGAAGCAACCTATATCCTTGGGATTAGAATCTATAGAGATAGATCAAAACGATTGCTTGGTCTTTCGCAGTCTACATATATAGACCGAGTGCTAGAAAGGTTTAGCATGTCGGAATCCAAGAAAGGTTACCTTCCCATCAGGCATGGGATCAACCTTTCAAAGTCTATGTGTCCGCGCACAGAAGACGAGAGGATTTGCATGAATAAGATTCCTTATGCATCCGCGATAGGATCTATCATGTATGTTATGCTATGTACTAGGCCCGATGTATCGTATGCTCTGAGCGTCATATGCAGATACCAGTCTGATCCAAGAATGGATCATTGGGTGGCTGTCAAGACAATCCTCAAGTACTTAAGAAGAACTAAGGATGTGTTCCTAATATATGGAGAAGGTGATATGGTAATACGTGGGTATACAGATGCCAATTTCCAGACAGATAAGGATGACTCCAAATCTCAGTCCGGATACGTATTTATTTTGAATGGAGGCGCAATAAGTTGGAAGAGTTCCAAGCAAGACACCGTAGCGGATTCTACTACGGAAGCGGAATATATTACAGCTTCGGAAGCAGCAAAGGAAGCAGTCTGGATCAAGAAGTTTGTCTCAGAACATGGTGTGGTTCCAACCATTGATGAAGCAATACCGGTTTACTGCGACAACAATGGAGCTATTGCACAAGCGAAGGAACCAAGGTCTCATTAGTGATCCAAACATGTGCTTCGCCTCTATCATCTGATCAGAGAGATTATAAGTAGGAATGATATACAAATTGAGAAAATTCCCACTGAAAGGAATTTAGCGGATCCTTTAACTAAGGCCTTGCCTCAAAGCAAGTTTGAGGGTCATGTTAGAGCCTGTGGTATTGGGTACCGTAGCGATTGACATTAGGCCAAGTGGGAGTTTATTAGTGATATGAGAGAAGTGTCCTAAGGCAATCGCCTTATGATTGTAATCATTTATTTTAATAAATAAATATTCACTATTTGAGTATACATGTTTGTGTATTTGATTGAGATCTTAAACTTATTTACTGAATGTCCGCAATACAAATCACTGCATGAGAGAATTTGTGATGAATTCACAACTAGTGATTATCTCTACATGTGCAATTGTGAAGTATTGAAATTGTCCCTAGTCGATGAATTGATAAATACGGACACTATCAATTCTATTGAGACTAGCATGGGTTATTCTCTAATCAGCTGATTCTCACTGGCTGGTGACATTAGGATGTCCGGAGATAAACATGAATGCTAGTTAAGGGAACTAGTTCATTGGAGTGACTGGCTGTAAAACTTTATATGGTAGTCTACATATAGATATGTCAGTGAAGTTCTTACTACAGCTTAAGTGCGATGTTCCTTTGACTTGCGGTGTTCAAGTCATCTTGGTCATGGAGACTTATATTTTGACATCTTAAGCAAGCATCTCCAAGGAGGTGTGGACCCAGGATGATTGGGTACAAGCCAAAGTGCCCGAAGATGTTTGAACAGCCTACAAGGATTCACCACTCCTTGCGAGGAGATGTATACCCGAGGCCTATTGTCGGATTGTTACTCGAAGCCTCTGGCTAGAGCATGACATGTTCAGAGTATGAATCTCTTAAATACATGAGAGTAATTAGAATCCGTAGGATGAGAAAACATTACTTGGGCTAGGTGTGACGTAGTCAGCCTAGTGGCGACTGACACATATAGACCATGTCCTGAACCAAGTGGATATAAGATGGTGAAGGGAATGGGGCACAATTCATTATAGCTACTGAAAGGTTTCAGAATTGTTTCTGAGCTCAACCGTTGATCTTTCAATTAATTGGGGATCATGATGTACTACTAGGTGCCACTCATGATCGTTCTATAATTGATTAATTATAGACGGCCAACATAAATCGAATGCCTATTTAGTCACACGCACTACGAGTAATCCAAGGGATTTAAAACGTGTTGAAAATTGGATTTTCCAATCAAGAGAGATTAAGTTTGGTTGAGCCAAACGATAAGTCGAATCTGAAGTTTTCAAAGATGCATCGGAAGCGTAAAATGGCTATGTCTTTTGAAGACTTAATAGATGAATTAAATAAGTTTAATTCATTGGGGCGTGGCTTGGATGGGCTGGCCAAAGAGGGCCTCCATCCTCTTTGCTTGGCCGGCCACAACAAAGGGAGAGAACCAAGTTTTTTGTTCAATTTATAAAATAAACCAAGTGTGGTTTGTTTTATAAAATTATGGATGATATAAATTTTTATATATAATAAACCAAGGTTTGGTTTATTTTTCATGAAATTAAAATGAACCATGGATTGGTTTATTTTATAAAATCAATCATGGATTGATTTACCATGATAAAGAAATTTATTCCATAAGAGAAAAGAGACTTGATTGATTTTTATAATGAATTAAAATATGATTTTAACCATGATATAAAATCAAACTTGGCATGATGGAATAAGTTATTCTATATTTGAGAGGCTTGATGGTTGAGAGGCCATTATATAAAGGACCCAAGGCAAGGCTTGGAAAATAATCGAAGTGATGAAGGCATAGGCTCTCTCCCTCTCTTTCTCTCCTTCTCTTCTCCCCTTCTTGTCGTGCGCCAACTAGCCCCAAGAAGTATCTTTTGCCGACCACCACCTGCTGCCGGAGAAGGAAGCTCCGACCATCCTTTTGTGGTTAGTCTTCCGACTTCTCTCTTGGTTTTTCTCGTCGCGTTCTCAGAGAATCTAATAGTTCTCGAGAATACGAAACTCGTGGCTTTGCGAAGTCATCTCGAAGATACTCGGCGTGGACGCGAATAGAGGCGGAACTTCCAAGGAACGCTTACGGTTGGATCTCGTCTCTTCCTTCGAGTTACACGAGGTAATACATAAATTAGTTTATGTTTTCGTAAAATTTTAAATATATGATCATGTCTACACAAGATAAAATTGCATGCTTAGATGTGTGGTTAAATAATTTGAGAAATTATTTATGCTAAACCTTCCGCTGCACATAATTAATTTTAAAATTACGAACCCGCATCCATGTCAACATGCACCCGGTCCCAACAGCCTCGCCAAGACTTGGAAGCCAATTTTTGAAATTCAAATTCAATTTATTATTTGTCAAATTCAAATCTAACACAAATTTTGTAGCGACCCGCCTTCTCTGCCTTAGACGGATCGTTACTTTTGTCTACTTCTCGACTCTAATGCACGACTAATAGAAATGCGGAAATCTTTTTTTTTTCTTTTAAATTCATCTAAGAATAATATTCTAACTTAAGTAGTCATGCATGATACCATGTCACACTTTCTTTCTCAAAAACTCGTAAAATGATACTTATTGAAACCTGCCTCACCCAACTCAACTTTCGGGTATCAGTCGACTGATACTGTATCAGTCGACTGATAGGCCTGAAATCTGAATTTTCAGGTTTCGGCACTTGCTTCAAAACTCCACCAAACCTATACTTTCGAGCCATATAGAATCATGACACCATTTCTATACTCTATGTCAGTTTTCTAAACACTTTAGCCAATCAAAATGAATCCATAAACTTGAAATTAGGACTTTTGCGGAAGAAAATAAGCTATTCAAGTTTATATGAACTTTAACAATAGAGTTTGTACCAATCTTGACTCCTATGCATTCATAACACCAAATACATGTTCTATAACCTTGCTAAAGCATTATGAAATGTGAATGCAACTTTTCTAAACATATTTAAGCAATAAAAACTTGATTCAAAGAGAAATTAATACTATCTTGGCACATGCATCTATTTCTCTAACAAAGTATCAATATTTCCAACTACTCACACTTCTACTCATCCAATGCAATCATAAGGATATTTATGCTAAATGAAATGACATGGAATCTTTACTCTAAGAAATTGAGCATGTAAAACTATCCAAAACTTAAATGTTCGCTAAACTCCATAAAGCAAGAACTTGAAATTTGAATAAACTATAACATTGTAATTCAAATAACTAAATTGTCTCGTCTCAAAGATCTCTCCAAAATCAGCCACCACACACACTTTACTCAGCACCGCCTCGTCGCCTTCCTTCAGAATTGCTTGCCTTTACCTTTATCTGCAGTAAGAGGAAATGTAACTAGTAAGCAAAAAGCTTAGTAAGTACTATCTAGCTCACAAAAACTCGAAATGTGCAAACATGCTTCTTGAACAATATGAAAATCATATGAGATACTTATATGCTTGAAAGAAAACTAAGAACATGTATAACTCAAAACATGCATACTCAAGCATTAATAAATCTCAATTTACTTTTCTTGGCTCAACTTGAAACTTTAGCTATTCTTTAACTTTTTTGAAAACTCTTTAAACTTTAGAAACTTTGCTAAAGCATATACTTGAAAATAATAATCACTTGGATCCACTGAAGATGTAAGTACCATCTCATGCGCGTTCCCTAAAAGGTTGGGGTAGCGAGCCACCAATCCTAATAGAGCAGACCTTGGTCTACCAGGGCCAAGACCTTGGAATTGGACACCTGGATTTCTTTAACGACGCCCTTGGACGCCGGGTACTGGCCTTAGAAAATAAAATAGCTTTTCTTTCTCATCTGTAAATGCCTTGGCATTTTCTCGAGCACCTTGCGTGCTAAAATCCCTAAGTCTTGACTTTTGGGGATTTCTTAAGGCCTTGGCCTTTTCTTTTCTTATCTTTATCTTCTCTTTTCTTTTCTCATAACTTTCTTAGCCCCTGAACTCATATAGGGTATGTGATTACACTTATACATAAGCATACAACAACTAATGAACTAAGATCACATGCAAAAACTTAAACAAAAAGGAAATATCTCTTTTAAAAACTTTTAAAGGAAATTCTTGCGGAAAAACCACCTCTTACTGCAGGTGAGCAGTACTTACATTGATATCTTGGACTTACAACCAAGATTGACGTCTAGGGCTCGGAAGAAAATTGAGATCTCAGAGAATTCTTCGCGCCTACGCGTTCCTCTCGTCGCGGGGATCCCGAATATAGGAATATCTCTCGGAGGAGAGCCTTGGCCGGCCCTCTAGGGCTTGATGTGGTGTCGCCCAAGAGAGGAGAGGGGAAAGGAGTCAGCGCAAGGTGCTGGGCGAGGGAGAGAAAGGGTTTAGGTTGAGAGAAAATAAAATTTCTCTCTTTAATTATCTATTTATACTTATGGGGCGAATTTACCTAATTATACCTTATCTATTGTTTCGCCCAGCTTATTTCAACAAAACCAATCAGCCCAGCTGGTCGCGCGCGTGCTTGTTCTTCCGGTGGTCGCGGGTTCGAACCCCCTGCTTGCTCTTTAATGTTTTTTTTTAAATATACTAAACGGACTCGGAAAATTCCATAAAAATATTCTAAAAATCCCTAAAAATATCTAGAATATTTCTAAACCATTTTTAAATAATTCTAAGGACTTTAAGAACTAAAAATGGGAATTTTGGGGCGTTACAAATTTTCAATTAATCGTAGATTCAAACACTCTTTTTCAAAATAAATTCAAAACCAATTGTTTTCAAAATTAATCATGATTTTTCAAAATAACTTCTTACTTCTATTCAAAACCTATCTCACAAAAACCCATAAGGTTAACGCGATTGATAACTCTAGATTGGGTGAGACAGACTAGGTTGTGAAAATCAATTTAGGCTATTCCTGATTCTAATTGGATCCAAATCAACAAACTCTTTATGTGTAGGAACATAAAGATTTGGACCAATGGATGTTGGATAGCGGGTGCTCCAGACATATGATTGGGGATAAATTGAAATCCACCAAACTCAAGTTCAAGAACCTAGGCTCAGTAGTGTTTGGCAACAATGCTACACTCAAAGTGATTGGGTTAGGTAACATTGAACTCAAATCTGACATTGTTATTAAAAAGGTGCTTTTGGTTGAAGATTTTAAATTTAACTTGCTTAGCATCAGTCAATTGTGTGATACTGGCTATGTAGTTACCTTTACCAACCCTAACTGCCTGATTAGAAATTTGTAAGACTCTGAAATCATGCTTAAAGGCTCTAGGAAAAATAATGTTTACACTATAAACCTACCATTAGTACCTAAATGCATGTTAACTCAGTTAGAAGAATCAAACCTCTGGCATAGGAGATTAGGTCACACTAATCTGAGATTAATTTCAAAAACACCCAACTTGGCCTAATTAGAGGTATACCTAAAATTAAGAACCATGAAAACTTAATATGTGAATCATGCAATCAAGGTAAACAAATCAGGTCTAATCACAAACTAATTCAATCAGATCTAACTCAAACCACACTTGAGCTCCTGCACCTTGACCTATTTGATTCACATGGAGACATGCCACTAAGCGGAAACTGGTACTGCTTAGTAATTGTTGATGATTACTCTAGGTTTACCTGGGTTAGGTTCCTAAAAACCAAAGATGAAACCCTAAACTTTTTTTGTGATTTTTGTAAGTTAATTGAAAATCAAAACGATACCAAAATCAAAAGGCTTAGGAGTGATCACGGGGGAAAGTTTGAAAATCAACGATTTGAGGAGTTTTGTAAGATAAATGGGAATATACACGAATTTTCGTGTCCTAGAACCCCCTAACAAAATGGGATAGTTGAACGGAAAAATAGAACCCCACAAGAAGCCGCTAGGGCTATGCTAAATGAATTCAACCTAGCTAACCAATTTTGGGCAGAAGCAATTAGTACGGCTTGTTACATCCAAAATAGGGTCCTAATTAACAAACGACACAATAAAACATCCTATGAATTATACTACCATAGACTTCCAAACCTACATTACCTAAGGGTCTTTGGGTGCAAAGTTCATATCCTAAACACCAAGGACTATCTAGGTAAATTCCAGTCTAAGTCAACCCCAGGCATCTTCTTAGGATATTCAACAACAAGTAGAGCCTATAGGGTTTACAATAAACAAACTAAGAAAATTGAAGAACAAAAAATCTGATATTTGATGAAGAAATTAATTCAAAATCTGATAATCCAGATCTAAATTCATCAAATACTGATCAAGAAAATAATGAACAAACTGTTGAACCTTTAATTGAACCCCTAAATGAACTAACTATTGAACCAACTATTGAGTCAATTGAACCAATAATTGAACCAACCCAAGTAGTTGAACCAAATACCAAACCAAACCGACTGGCCGGACCTGAGGCTGAACCAAGTTCCAGAAAAACTAAGAAACCTAGACTCAGTCACCCAACTGATCAAATTGTGGGTGATCCAACCTTAGGAGTCAGAACTAGGTCCTCTTATAGGAACCTTAGTCAGATTGCACTGATTTCAAAAATTGAACCTAAGACTATAGAGAAAGCCTTACCTGATCCTGATTGGATCATAGCAATGCAAGAAGAGTTAGCCCAGTTTGAGAGGAACCAAGTGTTGGATTGAGAGAATACGATAGAGGGGGAGGTGAATATCGTAAAACCGTTTCGGATTAGAGAGAGAATGCGCAGCGAAAAATTAACACAAAGACAAGCACGAACACAAGGATTTACTTGGTTCGGAGTCGCGGTCGGCTCCTACTCCAAGGCCCACGGTCCTTGACCGTTTACTGCGGGCAATTCTATAATGCGCAAAGGTTTACAGAGAATTGTACAGTAGTATTGCAGTAAAAAGAATAATTTAACTCTTCATTACCGATGCCCAGTGTGGATCGTACTTCGGTGCGTAGGGTCGTCGTCGCGCTAGAACCTCGAGATCAGAAGTTTCCAGAGTAGTGCGCTTGAGCGAAGAGCGTTGTCGCGTTGGAAAAGTGTGTTCTGAAGCCTTGGGGGTCGAGCCCCTTTTATAGTGCACCTGGGGGCACCCTGGACGTTGGAGGCGCCCTCCACATGCCTCTTGATCCGCAAACCCCTATCCGGAACTCGGTCAGCCCTTATCCCTCCAGGATCGGGCTCGGAGTTTGACGGGGGCGCCCGGGACACAGGGGGTGTCCTGCTTGACTTGTTCAACAGGCTTCTCGGCTGACTTGAATTCGATCGCTTCGTTGGCTTGGACCCAGGGCGCCTGATGGACCCAAAAGAGGTTGTCACGAATGTGGGTCTCAAATTTAGATATTTGTAAAGCTGGAAACCCTTTTTGCTAACAAGAATAGAAATGTAGTAAAGGGGCCACAGGTCGTATTTTTCCTAAGGCTAGTTAAGGTTGTTTGATTCAAGCTCGAGTTTATGTGTCGTCAAATAATTTTGGGTTTCAAGTAAGAATTGGGTTTGGTTTCAATTAGAAATGAAAACTCAATGAAAAAGAGAGAAACTTAACTAGACAAATAAATGCAAGCTAGGTAATGTCAACTATTGAACTCAACCAATGGACAACTTTAATCAACTAATGCAAATTTACAAAATTCATAAATCAAACTGATACAAAATGAAATACTGCACGACAACTTGTGTTCAACTTCAGAAATTACCACTCAAGCAAACCTAATGCGAAACAAATGAAACAAAACAGTTTTGACAATTTTCGATTGAACCAAATCCTAACACTTTGACCCTAATTGCAGAATTGATACTACAATGCAGAACAAACCAAATGCGAATGCGCTGATTTCAAGCATAATCATACACTAAAAGATAGGTTTAATCCTGATACAAAACAGTGCCGAAACTTAACTTGATACCACATGTAGAAATGAAGGAAACTTGCTACCAAGAGGAAGGAGCTAATGTGCCGAAAGCTGAACTAAATGCTTAAACTGTAAACTAACAATTCAGAATGTGAAACTAACCAATTCAGCTTGGAAAATAAAACTATCAATGAAGTGATATGATGGAATGAATAGCCAAACACTGATAAATTCAGAAACACCTAAAACAGAACTGATATGCAGGAGTGCAGAAATGAACTGCATAGTTTCAGCAAACGATTGCAAAGATGCAGCAACAACTTGAATGTAAAGTCAAACAAGCAACTGATGTGAAGCAACTGAATGTGAAACAAACAAATCGGATATAGAATTTAGCAGCAAATGAATGCAGAAACAAATTCAAGTGAAACAAAATTTCAGAAACTAAACTGATGTGCAGAAATGAATGAATGCATGAATGAGATGCAAAACTTCATAAATCCAATGCAGTAATTCAGAACAATCTGGATGCGAAGCCAAACAAACAACTGAGATCTAATGCTCCAATCTAAGATTCAGGTAAGGTTCAGCAGGACTAACTTTCACTTGATACAACTTCAGAAGTGACAAACTTCAGAATTGAGGAAATAAAGCTAACTTGCAGGAATGGAACACCCTACTTGCAAAAATTCAGAATCAAAGTAATAGCAGAAACAGACAGATGTGAGCTGAATTCGAGTGCACTAATCTAAAGTTCAGATAAGATTCATAAGAGCTAGAATTCACTTGATACAAATTCAGGAACTGAAGATAAAATCTGATACGCAAGGAAAGAACTAATATGCAGAAACAGGAATGATACGCAAGAACTAAAGTCTGAAACAAACTGACATTAAATGGAATTGTTCACATACAAGCAATATGTAACACCCAATAATTTTCATGAATAATTAGGAATTTTTCTGAATTTTTGGCAATTTTTTGGAATAAAAATGAAAAAAAAATTAAGAGTCGAGCGAGGGATTGATCTCGCGACCACAAGGACAGGCAGGTCCTTAAGGGCGCCTAGCTGACCAGAAGAGCAAGAGTATCAAGCACAAAAAAAGAGGAGCGAAATTATGTTATAGGTGAGTTAGGCTTTTTCATGAAGAGGTATTTAAACCCCGCTTAAGTCGCGTGAAACGGCAGATTAGGGTTGGTGGCTGCGCGACAAGGAGAGGGCGAGGGGCTGCGAAACCAAAGGGAACTCAAGAGATCGCTTTCTCCTCCTTCTTCCTCTTGAGTAGAACATCTAGGGCTTCTTCCCTAGGGTCAAGGAGGGAGGAGATTTGCGCGAAGAAAGGGAAGAGAAGGGCTACATTGGGATTTAAACCATATTTAGTGAGTTTTCTTCAAGAAAGGGTAAGTAGATCACTCACCTGCAATAGGAGTAGTTTTCGTATGTAAGTTCTTGCTGTAGAACCATGTTTTATGATGCATGCTTTAAGATTATGGTTATCGTGTGTTTTAAGTTTTTAAAGATGCATGTTTTCTCATGATAGAAATTTAATTGGTTTAGATTTGGTGTATGTAAGCTAAGCATGATAAGATTTAATTTTTGAAAAGTCCCAAAAATGAGGTTGGGATTAAGGGCACACAAGGTGCTCGATGAAAGTCTCAAGTAAGAAAGGTAAAGGTGTTAAGTGCAAAATTTATGCAAAAGTAAGATAGTTTGATACGTATAAGTATTATAGTAAGAAAGTATTTTATTTTCGGAAAGTGACATGTACCGGGCAAATGGAAGGCCCACAGAAAGTTAGAAAGAAGCTCTAATAAGGTGCGGTGGCTAGCTACCCCGCAACCTATTAGTGAAGCGCGCAATTGGTACATTGATACCATGGTACAATGTCAAGGCCTAAAGAAAGTTGATTACTATTTTCAAGTAAATAAGTATTCGCAAGTGTTTTCAGTTTTAAGTATGTGCCTTTATTTCATATGTTAGCCTTGATACATTGCAAGCATGTTAAAGAGTAAGAGTAAGGAAGTTAGTGTTTGAATGTATGAGTACGTTAAGTTTGCAAATGATGTAATGCAAGTAATGTTTTCAACATGATTGAGCATGATAAGTATATGTAAGCTTTCCCATGTGCATGTATTTTGAAAGTAAGCATTCTTTGAAATGAGCATGTTTATTATCGATAGCATGGATTTGTGAGTTAGGAATTACTTACTAAGCATTGTGCTTATTAGTTGCATTTCCTTCTATTGCAGATAAAGGCAAAGAAAAAGCATAAGTTATGGAGGTGACCAGGACTTGCATTGATGCTCAGTGGCGGTGGAACCGTGGAAGAGATCCGTTGGGTTAAGGCTTAGAGGCAATTTCTGAAGTTTAGAAACTTGTGGTTTGGTGTTTTGGATTGGTAGAACGTAATGATTTTGTGTAAACTTTGCTTAGAGACAAGGTTGAGTACAAAACTCTAGTATAGCTTTAATATTTAATATTTTGTTTGGTAAAATGTGAACATTGTATTTAACCTCCGCATAGAGTCAAAAGTTGATACAATCTTTAGCATGATTTCATATGGTTTGGTAGTCTTGTTAAATTCCGCAAAGATTATAATTTCAAGTCATTAGATTTGTTTTGAGTTGCTAGGATGTTTATAAAACTAGCATAGAGTATAGAAATGGAGTTATGTCTTTGTATGTCTTGAACGTATATGAATTGTGGATCTTTGGAAATGGTTTTCAGTTCTTGAAGTCAAGTAGTGGTAACCTAAGGCCAAGGTCTAAGGTGAAGTCAAAGGTTAAGGTGAAGTGAGTAAAGGTAAAGGTAGTAAAGAGCGACGATCCGTCTTAAGTATAGGGTAGAGTAGTCGGGTCGTCACAGAGTGGTATCAGAGCAAAGTTTCCACCCTTCCGCCACACTGACATCAAGCATCAATCCTGCCGCCTACCAAGTAAGAAGTTCATATGTTGTAGTTTTATATGCTTTTTATTATTGACTGCTAGTATCAGTAAGTGCATGATGATAGAAAAGTATATTGGTATTATTTTATGCTAATATGTGCAAGGAGATAATGAAGTAAGTTAGTAAGAGATAATGAGTTTTTATTTTCTTTTCACTATAGAGTAAGAGAATGGCAAGAGGACGTCCCAGAATTGTCCGAAATGAGGAACAAGCTCCTAGAGAACAAGAGTCCACGGAGTCAGTACCACCAACAGATCTTCAAGGAGTGGTAGCCCAGCTGCAGAGACAACTTGCCGAACAGCAGCAAGTTATTGCTACCTTGATGGCTAATCAGCAGGCCACTCCTGCTACCACGCTAGTGGCGCCAGTGGCGCAAGTAGTGACACCAGTGGTGACAGAGACTCCCCCAGTACCTCTGGCAAGAGAAGTGAGACAGGAAGCTGTTGGGACCGGGTGCATGTTGACAAGGATACGGGTTCGTAAAATTTTAAATTTTTACGTGCAGCGGAAGAATTAGCATAAAATAATTCCTTAAATTATTTTAACCTCGTATCTAGCATGCAACCTTATGATGTGTGGACATGATCATAAATTAAAACTTTGCGGAAAAGTAAACAAATTTACTTTGTACATCGCGTAACTCGAAGAAAGGGATGAGATCCAACCGTAACGTCCCTTGGAAGCTCCGCCTCTATTCGCGTCCATGCCGAGTTCTCTTCGGGATGACTTCGCAAAGTCACGAGTTTTGTGCCGACGAGAACTATTAGATTCTCTATAGGCACAACTAGAAGATCAAGAGAGAAGATAGGAAACTAACCACCAAGAATCGGAATCCAAATTCCGGGAAGGAAGGAGATGCGATCCGCTTCTTCTTCTTCGAGGTCGTCTTGGTGGATGAAGCTCACGCCCACCTTGGGAGTTGCGCCGGCCCTAGGGGAGGAGAGAGAGCTGGCCCTAGAGAGAGAGGGGTGCCGGCCCTAGAGAGAGAGAGGTGTGTAGAGAGAGAGAGAGAGCAACTAATCTCTTGATTAATTGATTAGGAATTCAAGTCTTGCCTTTGGTTCCTTATATAGTTGCTTCTCCCTTGCCAAGTCTCTCTCTTAACGGAATTAACGGAATTAATTTTCATAAGAAATTTATCTTATAATCTTTCTTATGAATAATTCCGTTATGCCTAGTTTTATTATAACTAACTTTATAATAAAACAAATACTTCTCTCCTTTAATTATGCAATAAATTTTATAAGAAATTTATAAACTTTCTTATTATGAAAAAATCAATTCATAATTGATTTTATAAAATTAAAATAAACCATTCCATGGATCATTTTAATTTCCATAAAAAGAATAAATTTCTATAAATTTATTTATATAAATTTCTTTATACAAATTTATTTATCCATAATTTATAAAACAAATCGCGCTAGATTTATTTTATTAATTAAATCAAATAAATTGGTTTCTTCCCCTTGTTGTGGTCGGCCAAACCAAAGGGGGTTAACACCCTCTTTGGCCGGCCAAACCGAGCCGAACCGATCGCGAATTAAACTCATTTAATTCGCCCAATAAGCCTTCAAAAGACTTAGCCATTTTAAGTTTCCGTTGCGCCTCTGATTAACTCAGATTCGACTTATTTCTCTTGATTGGAAAATCCAATTTTCAACTCGTTTTAAATCCCTCGGATTACTCGTAGTGCGTGTGACTAAATATGCTTTCGATTTATGTTGGCCGTCTATAATTAACCAATTATAGAACGGTCATGAGTGGCACCTAGTAGTACATCATAACCCCCAATTAATCGAAAGATCAACGGTTTGACCTCAGAAGTAATTTCGAAACCCTTCAGCAGCTCTAATGAATCGTGCCCCATTCCCTTCACCATCTTATACCCACTTGGTTCAGGACACGGTCTATTTGTGTCAGTCCCCACTAGGCTGACTACGTCACACCTAGCCCAAGTAATGTCTTTCTCGTCCTTTGGATTTCTAATTACTCTCATGTATTTAAGAGACTCGCACTCTAAACATGATATGCTCTGGCCAGAGGCTTTGAGTAACAATCCGACGATAGGCCTGGGTATACATCTCCTCGCAAGGAGTGGTGAATCCTTTGTAGGCTGTTCAAACATCTTCGGGCACTTCGGCTTATACCCAATCATCCTGGGTCCACACCTCCTTGGAGATGCTTGCTTAAGATGTTAAAGTATAAGTCTCCATGACCAAGATGACTTGAACACCGCAAGTCAAAGGAACATCGCACTTAGCTGCAGTAAGAACTTCATTGACATATCTATATAGATTACCATATGAAGTTTTACAGTTAGTCACTCCAATGAACTAGTTCCCTTAACTAGCATCCATGTTTATCTCCGGACATCCCAATGTCACCAGCCAGTGAGAATCAGCTGATTAGAGAATAACCCATGCTAGTCTCAGCAGAATTGATAATGTCCGTTTTTATCAATTCATCGACTAGGGATATTTTCAATACTTCACAATTGCACATTTAGAGATAATCACTAGTTGTGATCCCATCACAAATTCTCTTATGCTGTGAATTGTATTGCGGACATTCAGTAGATGGGTTTAAGATCCCAATCAAACACACAAACATGTGTACTCAAATAGTGAATTATCATTTATTAAAATGAATGTTTACAATCATAAGGCGATTGCCTTAGGACACTTCTCTCATATCACTAACAAACTCCCACTTGGCCTAATGCCAATCGCTACGGTATCCAATACCACAGGCTCTAACATGACCCTCAAACTTGTTTTGAGGCAAAGCCTTAGTTAAAGGATCCGCTAAATTCCTTTCAGTGGGAATTTTCTCAATTTGTATATCATTCCTACTTATAATCTCTCTGATCAGATGATAGCGGCGAAGCACGTGTTTGGATCGCTGATGAGACCTTGGTTCCTTTGCTTATGCAATAGCTCCATTGTTGTCGCAGTAAACCGGCACTGTGTCATCAATGGTTGGAACAACGCCATGTTCGGAGACAAACTTCTTGATCCAGACTGCTTCCTTTGCTGCTTCCGAAGCTGCAATATATTCCGCTACGGTGTCTTGTTTGGAACTCTTCCAACTTATTGCACCTCCATTCAAAGTAAATACGTATCCAGACTGAGATTTGGAGTCATCCTTATCTTTCTGGAAACTGGCATCTGTATACCCACGCATTACCATATCTCCTTCTCCATATATTAGGAACACATCCTTAGTTCTTCTTAAGTACTTAAGGATTGTCTTGACAGCCGTCCAGTGATCCATTCCTGGATCAGACTGGTATCTGCTCGTGACGCTCAGAGCATATGATACATCGGGCCTAGTACATAACATAGTATACATAATAGATCCTATCGCGGATGCATAAGAAATTTTATTCATGCAAATCCTCTCGTCTTCTGTGCGCGGACACATAGACTTTGAAAGGTTGATCCCATGCCTGATGGGAAGGTAACCTTTCTTGGATTCCGACATGCTAAACCCTTTTAGCACTCGGTCTATATACGTAGAATGCGAAAGGCCAAGCAACCGTTTTGATCTATCTCTATAGATTCTAATCCCAAGGATATAGGTTGCTTCTCCCAGGTCTTTCATGGAGAAAGTTTTGGACAACCAAATTTTAACTGTCTGTAAAACTGATATATCGTTTCCTATAAGTAATATGTCATCGACATATAATACTAGGAATACGACTGCACTCCCACTAACCTTCTTGTACACACAAGGTTCGTCAGGATTTTGTGAGAAATCAAACTCTTTGATTGTCTCATCAAAACGGATGTTCCAGCTCCTGGATGCTTGCTTCAGTCCATATATGGATCGTCGAAGCTTGCATAATTTGGTTTTATCAACCGATGTGAAACCTTCAGGTTGTATCATGTATACATCCTCAAGCAGGTTTCCATTAAGGAAAGCTGTTTTCACATCCATTTGCCATATCTCATAATCATAATGAGTTGCTATGGACAGGAGCATCCGAATGGATTTAAGCATAATTACCTTCCATGTCGATTTTCTTCTTGAAAACCCACTTGCACCCTATGGGCTTAATCCCTTCAGGTGGGTTAATCAAGTCCCATACTTGATTTTCGTACATGGAATCCATTTCCGACTTCATGGCTTCAAGCCATTTGTCCCTTTCTGAATTTTTCAGAACATCTTAATAACTGATAGGTTCGTCATCGCTTATGAGTAACACGTCGTTCGATTCGCTTATGAGAAATCCGTATCTCTCTGGAATATTGTGTGTCCTATCAGATCTACGAAGAGGTGGTGTTGTTTTAGGTTCAACTGATAGCTCATCATTATGAGGTATTGGTTGTGGGTCTAGACTAGGTGTCTCTGTAATGTCTATTGGAGTTTCTTGAACTTCATCAAATTCAATGCCACTCCCACTGTTTTCTTGTAAAAGAAATTCTTTTTCTAGAAATACAGCATGCCTTGAAACAAACACCTTTTGTTCCAAGGGATGATAGAATTGGTAACCCTTCGTTTCCTTAGGGTATCCAATAAATAGACATTTATCAGACTTAGCATCCAATTTGTCTGATACAATCCGCTTCACATAAGTGGGACAACCCCATATCTTAAGGTGAGTTAAGTGGGGTTTCTTACTATTCCATGTCTCATATGGAGTAGTAGAGACTACCTTGGTCGGGACTCTGTTTAGCAAGTAAACAGCTGTCTTAAGTGCATAGCCCCAAAAGGATTTTGGAAGAGTTGCATGATTCATCATCGACCTAACCATGTCCATCAAGGTTCGGTTGCGCCTCTCAGATACACCATTATGCTGTGGTGTATACGGCGGAGTCCATTGGGACAATATCCCGTTGTCCCTAAGATAATCTTGAAACTCTTGACTTAAGTATTCACCACCCCGATCGGATCGAATTATCTTAATACTTTTGCCAAGTTGTTTCTCTACTTCATTTCTGAACTCTTTGAATTTCTTAAAGGCTTCAGATTTGTGTTTCATCAAGAACACATACCCGAATCGTGAGTGATCATCGATAAAGGTGATGAAGTAGCTATAGCCTCCTTGTGCAAGAGTTGACATTGGTCCACATACATCAGTATGTATTAGACCAAGCAATTCTTCCACTGGATTACCTTTTCCGGAGAAGGGTAATTTGGTCATCTTGCCTTTTAAGCATGATTCGCATGTATCAAATGAACCGGGTTCAAATGATTCCAGAATTCCACATCGGTGTAATTCGGTCATGCGTTTCTTACTTACATGGCCAAGACGGCAATGTCAAGTGTAGGAGTCTATTCGATTATCTATTCGAGCACGTTTGTTGCTAACTTCGATATTGAAAACGTCACCGGATAAATCTAACGTGTAGATACCATTGCACAAAGTTCCATTCCCATAAAGAACGCCATTTAAAGTTATGTAACAACAATTGTTACTAAAAGTTAAATGATAACCCTTTTTATTCAAACATGAAATAGATACAATGTTCTTTATTAACGAAGGAACGAAATAACAATTATCCAATTCTAAGACACGTCCAGTGGGGAGCATTAGCAAATATGTTCCGATGGCAACAGTAGCAATCTTTGCTCCATTTCCAACTCGCAAATTCGCTTCTCCTTTGACGAGTCTTCTTCTATTCCTTAGCCCCTGTATGTCATTTCATATATGTGAGCTACACCCAGTATCAAGTACCCAGGTATTTGAGGAAATAGAGTGACATTCAATAACGAAGATACCTGAAGAGGATGTGGCATCGGATGCCTTATTCTTCAAGGACTCAAGATAAACCTTGCAGTTTCTTCGCCAGTGACCCTCCTTGCCACAATGATGGCAAGTTTCTTTTGGTTTCTTTTCAGTCTTTTTTGGCCTTTTTCTTCTTCCCTTTATTCTGTTCTTTGGCCTTCCTCTTAGAACATTTCTTCGAGGAACCAACTAACAGTACCGTCTTTTGATCCAGCTTTACAGAAGGCTCCACAGTCTTCAGCAGGTTGAGCAACTCAGGAATGGTAGTCTCTAGTTTGTTCATCCGATAGTTCATCACAAATTGTGAATAACTTTTGGGCAAACAACTCAGAATTAAGTCAATACTTAGTTCATGATCCATTGTAAAACCGAGTGTGCTCAGTCGCTCAATGTACCCCAACATCTTTAGCACAAACTGCGAGGCAGAAGTGCCTTCCTGCATCTTAGTGGTGAAGAGGAGTCTGGAGACTTCGAACCTTTCGGATCTCGCCTGCTCTTTAAACAACTCATGAAGATGGAAGATGATGGATAAGCATCCATATGCTCATGCTGCTTTTGTAACTCAGGTACCATAGAGGCTAGTATGATGCAACTCGCAAGTTCAGAATCGGTCACATGTTTCTGATAGGCCACTAGCTGGTCTGGAGTTGCACCTTCTGGAGGAGGTTTAGGAAGTTGATTTTCAAGGACATAAGCAAGCTTCTCTGCCTTAAGGACTATCCTCAGGTTTCGAAGCCAGTCCATGAAGTTTGGCCCAGTCAGTTTATTTGTGTCCAATATGGAACGCAAGTTCAGAGAAGACATGATCGAGTGATTAACCTAGAAATACAAATTGACTTTATGTGAGAAGAATGATTAAAGAATGTATCAACATACATTGATAAAAATCCTATTTATTTTTCCAATTGAATAACCCTTTTTATCAATTCGGGAGATCGTAGGAACATCTCCAAATAGGTTGATATCCAACCATAGATAAGAACCACCATGGCTGTGGCCATCAAGTTATTCTTAGCTATGAAGGTAGGTAATTATACAGATTACATATCACATATATGTAACTATCACATTATGCTATCAACTAATTGAATGTTTGCATAAATCATTGGGTTGTTAACTCATTAACAAGTATGCGACATTATACATAGCACCCAACTGCACCTCTCTTTATATCGACCTTGGCTGTGGCACAACAAATCGATGCTCCAAGCTTAAGGCTAACCCATTAATCAAGAAATAGTTTTAATATGGTTGGAGCTCATTCAATCGTTTAGTCAGGCTTGGATGTGTCCAACAACCAAAACTAAGGATTGACCTCTGACTCCAACTACATTATTCATAAACTAATTCCATGGTTTGAACATGTTGAGGTTCAAGCTGGGCATGGATGTGTCCATCAACCCAAACGAGAAACAAAACTCCGATCTAACCATATTAATGGAAGGTGTTGGCCTTAATATTTTGTAAGGGGTTTTGGGTCTCATCCTTTCTTTCTAAGCACATTCATGACATATAATTATGTCATGACTAACGATTTCCTAATAAAGTATGTATGTGACTTAATTTATCAAGTCCCATGAATTGAATTAGGAACCGGATTTCCTAATTCTAATTTCATACTTTATTAAAGGAATTGTTTTGGGAAACAATTTCCTAAATTGTCATAATCAATTTCGAAAATAATATGTTTAAGACTTTGATTTCTCTAAATCAAATCTTATTAAATTAAGAGACAATTCCCTTAATTTAACCACATATTATTTTCATGAAAATCTCATTTAAGAAACTCTATAGGAAACCATTTTCCTAATTAATTTTGGAGACAACAATATGTAAGAGCATCACCTCTTAAATCATATTTTATTCATGGATTTAATTAATTACAACAAATCGTTTTCTAAGGGTGGCTCCCCGAGGCTCAGATACCCAAAGAAAAGTAATTTATCGTAAATCCAATTTGGTCCGCTTCGGAAGCGTAACCAAATTAAACATGACAATTTCATTTAAAATTGGGAAATTAAATTACAACAACTAACTTTAAATTGGACGGCTCCCGAGGCTCAATCCAAAATAAAGAATTTTGTTGTCAATTTAAAAACCAATTCAAATTTAATTGTCAATTAATTGTCCATAAATTTGTCTAGACTTTCTTGAAAGAAAGTGCCCAAAATTGCGAGATTTCATAATAGGTTTTCAGAATAATTGTAAGTTTCTGGTACAAAGAAAACTTACATATTTCCAAAATTAGAAAATTTCTAAAATAGAAAATTTCCAAAATTGGAAAGTTTCCAAAGATGGGAAGTTTTCACAATTATCATAAAAATTTCAGAAACTAGGATATTTCAAACGTTTGCGAAATTTCATGAGGATTTCCAAACTTTGAAATTCCTAAATCTAAAATTTATTATAATTGGAAAGTTTCCATAATTGAAAATTTTTCCAAAATTGAGATTATGACAAAGTTTTCCGCAAAACAATTATATGATTATGTCGAACACTAACCGGCTCTGATACCACTGTTGGGACCGGGTGCATGTTGACAAGGATACGGGTTCGTAAAATTTTAAATTTTTACGTGCAGCGGAAGAATTAGCATAAAATAATTTCTCAAATTATTTTAACCACGTATCTAGCATGCAACCTTATGATGTGTGGACATGATCATAAATTAAAACTTTGCGGAAAAGTAAACTAATTTACTTTGTACCTCGCGTAACTCGAAGAAAGGGACGAGATCCAACCGTAGCGTCCCTTGGAAGCTCCGCCTCTATTCGCGTCCACGCCGAGTTCTCTTCGGGATGACTTCGCAAAGTCACGAGTTTTGTGCCGACGAGAACTACTAGATTCTCTAAAGGCACAACTAGAAGATCAAGAGAGAAGAAGGAAACTAACCACCAAGAACGGAATCAAATTCCGGGAAGGAAGGAGATGCGATCCGCTTCTTCTTCTTCGGCGTCTTGGTGGAGAAGCTCACGCCCACCTTGGGAGTTGCGCCGGCCCTAGGGGAGGAGAGAGAGCCGGCCCTAGAGAGAGAGGGCGCCGGCCCTAGAGAGAGAGAGAGTGTAGAGAGAGAGAGAGAGAGCAACTAATCTCTTGATTAATTGATTAGGAATTCAAGGCTTGCCTTTGGTTCCTTATATAGTTGCTCTCCCTTGCCAAGTCTCCTCTTAACGGAATTAACGGAATTTTTTCATAAGAAATTTATCTTATAAATTTTCTTATGAATTATTCCGTTATGCCTAGTTTTATTATAACTAACTTTATAATAAAACAAATACTCTCTCCTTTAATTATGGAATAAATTTATAAGAAATTTATAAATTTTCTTATTATGAAAAATCAATTCATAATTGATTTTATAAAATTAAAATAAACCATTCCATGGATCATTTTAATTTCCATAAAAAGAATAAATTTCTATAAATTTATTTATATAAATTTCTTTATACAAATTTATTTATCCATAATTTATAAAACAAATCGCGCTAGATTTATTTTATTAATTAAACCAAATAAATTGGTTTCTTCCCCTTGTTGTGGCCGGCCAAACCAAAGGGGGTTAACACCCTCTTTGGCCGGCCAAACCGAGCCGAACCGATCGCGAATT
>JAGFNQ010000376.1:432066-465294 GCA_024364735.1 Boesenbergia rotunda | reverse complement strand
ACCCCGGGCTTGGTATGAGCGGTTGTCGACATTTTTAATTGAAAAGGGCTTCGTTAGAGGTCAAATAGACCCTACACTGTTTCTACGAAGAGATGGTGAGAAATATATTTGTAGCCCAAGTATATGTCGATGACATAATTTGTGGCTCAAACAACAAGGGCTATTTAAAGTGAAGTTATTGGACACATGGAGAGTGAGTTTGAAATGAGTCTAGTGGGGAGAGTTGACTTTCTTCCTTGGACTTGAAATCAAGCAAACTCGCGATGGTATCCATGTGCACCAATCAAAGTATACACAAGAAATGCTTCGAAAAATTCAATATGAGTGATTCGAAAGAGGTAACCACTCCCATGGCTACAAACACAAGATTAGACAATGATGAAGTGGTAAACCCGTTGATCTAACTCAATATCGAAGCATGATAGGCAGTTTGCTATACCTCACAGCCAGTCGACCAGATATACTATTTGCTGTAGGTATGTGCGCTAGGTATCAAGTCTGTGCCAAGGAATCTCACCTAATCGCTATTAAGCGAATTTTGAGATATCTCAAGGGCACAATTGGTGTAGGTCTTTGGTATCCCCGTACCGAATCTTTTTGACTTGATGGGCTATACGGATTCCGACTACGCTGGATGTAAGTTGGACCGGAAGAGCACTAGTGGGGGCTGCCAATTCTTAGGGTCGTCCTTAGTAAGTTGGTCGAGTCGGAAGCAACATTGTGTTGTTCTTTCCACTACCGAGGCAGAATATATCGCCATGGGAGAGAGTATATCGCAATTGTTGTGGATGATTCATACCTTAGAGGACTATGGATTGAGTTACAAGGGTGTGCAAGTGTTATGTGATAACATTAGCACAATTAACTTAACCAAGAATCCATTCCACCATTCTAGGACAAAACATATTGAAGTAAGACACCACTTCATTAGGGATCATGTAGCTAGGGGGAACATCATACTCTCTTATGTAGAGTCAAAGTCAAACCTAGCTGACATTTTCACTAAACCACTTCCCGAAAATGAATTTAGTTTCCTAAGACGGGAATTGGGAATGTGTCGCACTTCATGATTCTCAAATTGCATTCAAAACCCTTCATGATTATTTCGAAATTTTTGGGAACAATTGGGTAACTTTGGGAACATCTCACACAAACTATAAGGTTTAACAAAACGTTTTTGTTTGCTAGATATGGGGTGAGATGTTAGGTTCAACTATATTTCTCAAAATGCCATTGCATCACTTGAGAAATTAAGTTGACGAGATAATAATCATGGTGGTGACCAAGTATGGGGAAAACCATTGCATAACATATGTGTATATGGCTCCATGATCATACTTGGACATTCCAATCAAGGCAACTTGATTGGAAACTTGAATTTGGAATCAAAACTTGGTTGAACTTGCTTGATTGATTGTTGATTGAGTTTGACTCCATTTAGATGGGTCAAAGTGTTTGTTGAACCTATAAGGACTTTTGATTCTTGTTTAGGGATCAATTCTAGTCATGGGATCATGTCCAAGTTCGACAAAGTCCATCAAATATCGTTGAAAGATTCAGAAGTTCTGAAACTGAACATTTCAGTTCGTATCAGGAACCCTGATCGGTCACCGGACCGATCAGGCATAGGGCTGATCGGTCCCTAGACCAATCTGACCCCTTTCTGTGGTGATCGGTCCACAGACTGATCAGAGAGTCAGCAGTGACTCTCCGAACCTTTTGACCAAGGATTCTGAGCCAGCCTGGATCGGTCACCGGACCGATCTGGCACCCTGTGGGGATCGGTCTATAGACCGATCAGGGAGCTCAGAGGTTGTTCTCCGGACCCTACTGTTCGTATCCTGATCGGTCACCCGACCGATCCTGAGCACGTCTGATCGGTCATCCGACCGATCAGGTCTATGCCAGTCCGATCAGGATGTAGCCTGATCGGTCTGGACGCGATCAGATCGAACGGTGATCCGATTAAACGCATTAAATTCTGGTTGGTGGACCGATCCACCAACCGATTAACTTCGCCAAACCCTCTTCAGCGCCGAACCCTAGCGCCGAAACTCCTCATCTGCGCGACCTTGCTTGAGCGAGAGCACTCTCCTGCGTCTCTCCCACTTCGTGCGTGCGAATCCTTGCGGAGATCCCTACTGGTGTCTTCCTGTTCCCTGCGAGCTCTCCACTTGCTCCAAACTCTCTGCGTCCGAGAGTTTTTATTGAGCAGGCCTCTTTCTCTCTCAACCTTGAGGAACTAGCTTCTTCCTCCCTTGCACAAGCTCACCCATGGCGCCTAAGTAAACTTTGATTTCAGTTTTTCTACAAATCTCTTCATGGATTATATGGATATGAAGCTAACCATAGTTTTTGTTCTTGTTCTTGGTGGTGTACCGTGGTCATGTTTTGCCTACCGTGACCTTACCTTCTGACCTTATGTCAATGATCGAATCTATCTATCTTTTGATTGGGTATCATCTTATATGATCAATTCTTGTTTTGTATGATCGATCTTATCAAATAATTTGAATCCTGTGTTATGATCAATTCAAAATCCTTTAGAAAGTCTTCAAAGGGAAAGGAGGTCGTGGAGGGAAGTTCGAGGGGAAAGACTCCCGCGTCATCTACACCTCCTCCAAGGCCTTCACCACCGCAACATACTCGGTTTCAGAGTCTTAGTCTTGCTCTCAAATTCCAGTGTTACAATTTCAAATTAATACCATGTAGAACTATCGACCACTCCTTCATCTATGAGCATTGCCCATCCATCCGACACATTATCACATATTATAATCTCCAATCCATTCTTTATCTTGAGAGGCCAATCAACCTTGACTTGGTCTCTGAATTCTATAACAATATGGTGAGTGGAGAGGGCACGGGATGGAGCACGGGGTGGAGGACCCGTGTTGCCGGTATTGATCTTGAATTCAATCGATCTATTTTCACTAATTTTCTCGGCTGTCGCAGGTCAAACAATGATTTCTTTCTCTACCCTTTTCCCCCTACTCCCCTTCCAGTTCCCTTCGACGGAGTGACTCCTGATTCCATTTACGAGTACTTTCTAGGCCATCCCAGGCCAGGGGGTTCTGGTGAGCGCACCCGTGATTTTTCCACTTTTCCTGCTCTTCGTCTTTCCCCTGTTGACTATGTGTTGTTTAAAATCATCACCAACTGTCTCCTTCCAACTACTTCGAAGCACCTTGATGAGATTCAACCATTCCACTGCTTGATGCTCTACGGGATGCATCAGCAGTTGGATTTTGACCCAGTAGCGTCAGTCTATCTCTCTATCCTCGTCCACAGTATGCTGTTATCCCAGTCAGTCTACATGCCATTCGGCCATATCATCACTGCCTGGCTGGAGTCGGTTGGCATCGATGTTTCACAAGGCCAAATTGTGCCGATGATTCGACAAGACTGCCGCTTGGATCGTCGTATGCTTGCTCAGTCCGGCATTGTTCTCGGGACCGAGGGGCTGAGGTGGAAGGATCGCAACCGAGTGGGGGAGCTATCGCAAGCAGTTCATGACCAGGGGACGCCAGACATTACTGCAGATTATGATGAGTTGGCACCTGACCTCAGTTGGCAGGTTGCGGAGATAGAGCGAAAGATAGAATGTGAGCTACACATCTCCGAGCTTTGGCGACAGGAGGTCAGCTCCGAGTTCCAGTCTTTTGATCGCCGTTTTGATGCCCTAGCATCTGATGTCTCTGAGATGAGTGCGTTCCAGGACAGATGGTATGAAGAATGGTATCATCATACGTTTCCTGATGGTGCGTCCCCCAGTGGCCCTTCACCCGGGGATATCATATATATTGATGATTCTGATGACGATGTCGTTGACGGTTAATGATTTCCTGTGTTGTATGACTTTTGGGCTGTATGCCCTGTAACTTGACTATTGTGGCCCTATGCCACTCGTATTTTGCCTTGATGCATGTGCTTTGCATCTTGCTACTTGTCTGGATATTTTCTGCTTTGACTTGTCTGAGTTTGCCTGACATGCTTTTGTACTCTTAGTATATCTATTGTTGATGCCATGTTGTTTATATGACTATGATCTGCATGATTGCTCCATTGCCTTGTTTATGCTTACACTGCCATGTCTACTTGATACTTATGAATATTATGGCATGTTCTGTGATCTGATACTTCATACTCATATGATGCATGTGATTGCTATGTCTTGCTATACCTTTTCACATGTGTTCGTATGGTTATTCATCAATCTATCACACCTTTGTTGAGTTGGGATACCTCTAGGGTTGAGGGGGAGTTTGTTTTAATCTTAACAGTCCCTCTTGCCCCTTTTCGATGTTCGACAAAGGGGGAGATTGTGGATTGGTTAAGTTTAGAATGATCATGTTGTAGGGGGAGGATCTGGATTCCCCTATGATTCTAAATTTGGAAAATTGATTGAGAATCCCTAAACTTAAAATCGGGTTGTCAAACAACAAAAAGGGGGAGATTGTTGATGCAGTCTGGCCCTGATTGTTGTTTTGGTGTTGACAACGATTTTAGTTTAGGTTGATGATGATGATGATTATGATTAAGTCCTGATCGAGGATTAGGCATGATATGGAGGATTCTAGCCTGGAGGGCTAGGTGTTGGAAAAATCCTAACCTGGAGGGTTAGGTGTGAAAAATCCTAGCTTGGAGGGCTAGGTGTTGGAAAAGTCCTAATTCGGAAGGGTTGGGTGAAAAGTCCTAGCTTGGAGGGCTAGGTGAAAAGTCCTAACTTGGTGGGTTAGGTGCAAATTCCCATCCTGGAGGATTAGGTGAAAAAGTCCTGGCTTGGAGGGTCAGGTGCCTAGCTTTAAGGGCTAGGTTGGATGAAATTCTAACTCGGAAGGGTTGGGTGAAAGGTCCTAGCTTGGAGGGCTAGGTGAAAAGTCCTAGCTTGGAGGGCTAGGTGAAAAGTCCTAGCTTGGAGGGCTGAGTTTGAGTCCCTGGATCGGTCTGGTGATCGATCAGGGATTCTGGCACGCTGCTCCTTCGTGGATCGGTCTGGTGACCGATCCAGCGATGACTGATCGGTCGGGTGACCGATCAGGGAGCACATAGTGAGGTTGGGAATCTACTGTGCTGCTCCTGATCGATCTGGTGACCGATCAGGGAGTATGCGTTTCACCCATTGACTGCCTCCTGATCAGTCTGGTGACCGATCAAGGAGAAAGCAGTGAGGTTGAGTTCCCTTGCTGAACTGCTCCTGATCGGTCTGGTGACCGATCAGGATCACTATGCAGATCGTTCTGGTGAACGATCCCGCTTCGCGGGCTTCTCACTAAGATCGATCAGGACGGTTCCTGATCGGTCTGGTGATGACCTGATCGGACTGCTGACAGATCAGGTGACACCCTGATTGGTCAGTTGACCGATCAGAAGGCTTAGCCTGCGAAACTCAGAAATCGCCCAATATAAGGGTGGATCGGTTCGGTGAACGATCCACGACCTGGGATCGGTCCAGGAGAATCTCAAAGAAATCGTGATTTTTGATTGAGCGTTGGGGATCGATCAGGACGAATCCTGATCGGTCTGTAACCAGCCTGATCAGTCTGGTGACCGATCAGGAGGCTCTCTGATCGGTCAGGTGACCGATCACTTTAATTCAAAATGCACTGTCAGACGCTCTGATCGCGTCTGACCATATTCGATTCGCTGTTGTTTATCTCTGATATTTGATTTACTGCGTGATTTGCTGCTCTAACAGTCTGATTAAGTTACAGGTGACAGGGGAGGATTCAAACACTCAAGGAGAAGTCAAAGAGGGCTTTCCTTGGAGCAGGTTTGTCCCTTTCTCAACTCAGGTTGCAACGGCTGGAGTTGCAAGACTGAAACCGTTGCCTGAAGCTTGGCTGAGGGAGCTCAGGAAGTTCAGTAAGGGTTCAGTGTAGTTGGCGCGTTGGCAGTGAGGCAGCTGTAGGCTGTTGGAGATGAGGTCACTTGTTGCTTAGTGGAGAAACAAAAGGAACGAGAGAGTTTTCGGTGGAGTAGAGTTCGACAATTCTTCTGCTTGTGCTCTTGAGTTCCAGTGCTTTGAGTTCTTCACATTAAGCTTGCTGTATTCTTGAAGTTTCCATTATTCCAAGCAAGCAATTGAGAAGCAATCGACCATTACTTGAGCGCTTGAAGGAGAGAACAAGAAGCTTGGAGTCCGACAGTGGGAAGACACGAAGAAGGGTTCTTGCGTGAGATTGTCACTGGGTGGAGCTCAGGGAAGCTTGCTGTGTTTTTGTCCTTGCTAAGTGTTTGAGTAAGATCCTTCTTGGTGTTTCTTTGTGCTTAATCTATATCCTTGTTTGAAACACACTGTGGAGAGGTTTCTCCATCGAGAAGGAGGTTGCTGAATTATCCGGTGTTAACCGGGGCTTGATCTGCCGACGATCAAGGGATCGCCCACCTTAAGGGCACGCCAAGGAGTAGGGGCAAGTTATCCCCGAACCTTGTAAAATCACCTTGTTAGCGATCTTGCTAATCTTGCTAGTTAGTTTTCGGTTTTAGTTTCTGCACATCCTGTTTTCCATACTTCCGCTGTGCTACTAACAACCTCAAGTGCAGAAACTTGCTAACTCTTCAAAGGAAAAGCAATTGGCTATTTTCACCCCCCCCTCTCTAGCCATCTCGTCACCAACATCTACTTCCATTCAATGATATGATGGTACTACAATCAAATAGATCCATATGAAGTAAATCTAGTGCATTGGATGTACTTACAGCACTTTTACTTTTATGTGCAGATTTTGTTTGCTTACCCATTTGACATGCATCACAAAGTTTGTCTTTTTCATACTTGATGCTCGGTAAGCCATGGACTAGTCCCTTGTTGGCCAACTTCCGGATGTTCTTCATGTTCACATGAGCTAATCTCCGGTGCCAAAGGGTGGACTCCTCTTCTTTTGACATGAAACACTTAGCAGAAACATTAGTAGCACTTTTAAATGAAACTTGATAAATATTGTCTACTCTTATTCCTACTAGTACTGTGTCCAAGGTGTTATTGTGTCTAACTAGACATTGACTTGGTTGTAAGTCAATTGTGTAACTCGTGTCACACAATTGACTGACACTTAGGAGATTAAATTTCATCCCCTTGACTAGAAGGACATTTGAAATTCTAAGACATTCGGATATTTGAATGTCTCCTATTCCTATGACCTTAAGACTACCATTGTTACCAAATGATACATTACCTGTACTTTTCTTGTGAAGTGTGGTAAACAATGATCTATCCCTGGTCATGTGTTTGGAGCATCCACTATCAACGAACCAAGTTGATAGCTGCTCCCCCTCAATCATAACCTACACAATTCGAAAAATAGAAGTTTTAGGTATCCAATCCTTGGGACCTAAAGCATCAACTAAACATGACTTAGGCACCCATGCCTTGACAACTTTCTTTTGAGTTTTGGGTGTCCTAGATTGTCTCATGTCAGTCCTAGACATGAGAGACACAAATGAGGGTTCTTTGGATCGGTAACCAATACCGGCCCTATTGTAAACTGCCCTTTGGGCATTTAGGATCATGTCTAGGGTCTTAGAGCTAGTTGAGAACTTCCCAAGAATATTCTTGAGCTTCTCAATCTCACTCTTCAATGATTGGTTTTCCTCTACTAACAAGTTATCATGCAAATCATTTACTTCCCCAACCTTAGAGGATTTCAAATTTACGATCTCATGTTTCAAAGATTTAATTTCATCTTCTAGCAAGTCAACATGCAAATCGTCAATATTATCATCTCTAGATGCCTTCAATTGATCAATTTCTAATTGCAATGCATTAACCTTATTCTTTGATTTCTTAAGCATACTAGTTAAACATGCAATTGCTCTATAACATTTTTCAAGCTCGGGAGAAGTTACCTCTTCATCATCCGAAGATGATGAAGCCGCGTTTGAGGAGCTTGAAGATTCATCACTGCTCTCCTCTCCAAGAGCCATGAGTGTCACATGCCTTGTACTCTTCTCCTCCTTCTCTTCATCGGATGAGCTTGAGGATGACTCATCCCAAGTGGCTGTCAAGGCCTTCTTCTTCTTCTTGGATTTCTCTTCTTTTCTTTTGGATTTTTCTTCCTTCTTCTTAAGCTTTGGACATTCATTCTTGAAATGCCCTTTCCTACCACACACAAAGCAAGAGGCATTAGTCTTATCAAGTTTAACTTCACTAGAGTTACCTCTACCCTTGAAGCGTCTATCCCTTCGCATCATCCTTCGCACAAAGTTTGCCATCTCGGAGGAAGAAGAGCCGCTGCCATCTTCCTCGGAATCGGACTCGGATTCGGAAGAGGATGAAGATGAGGAGACCTCCTTCTCCTTCTTCTTCTCCTTCTTCTTCTTGGTGGTTCGGTCCCCTGCAACTAAGGTAATCCCCTTCTCCTTGGGGCCTTTGTTAGCCATTTCATGCAATTCCATCTCACAAAATAAGTCATCTAACTTAACAATAGATAGATCCTTGGATACTTTGTAGGCATCCACCATGGATGTCCACAAAGTATTCCTTGGAAATGCTTTCAAGACATACCTCACAAGGTCGCGATTCTCGACCTTTTTATCAATTGAATGAAGTCCATTGAGGACTTCCTTGAACCGGCTATGGAGCTCACTTACCGACTCATTCTCATTCATGGAGAGATTTTGAAGTTGATTGAGGAACAAGTCCCTCTTTGCAATTCTAGAGTCTCGGGTGCCTTCATGGAGATCAATGAGTTTGTTCCATAAGTCCTTTGCACTTGTGAAAGGACCAACCTTGATGAGTTGGTCTTTGTTCATGCCACATTGTAGAGTGACAACCGCCTTTGCGTCGGCTTCACTTTTTCGTGTTTGTTCGGCAGTCCACCTCCATGACTCAAGTTCTTTTCCTTCATCATCCTTAGGAGGGGTGAATCCCTCCTTCACCGCGAACCATGTATGGATATCCATCTTCAAATAGTATTCCATCTTTGATCTCCAATATTGGAAGTCGGCGCCATCAAAGAATGGAGGTTGGGTGGTGGAGAAGCCTTCTCTCAACGCCATCTTGTTGAAAACTCTCGGATGTTAAGCCGTGTACAAAGCCCCTGACTCTGATACCACTTGTTGGAAACAGGATGGCTAGAGAGGGGGGGGGTGAATATAGCCAATCAATGCAACCTTTGGCACTTAACAAGTTTCTGCAACTTGGAAGTCAGTAGCACAGCGGAAAGAATAGAAAACAAGGTGTGCAGAAAACTAACACACAAACAAACCAAACACAACTAGCAAGTTCGCTAACAAGGAGGATTTACAAGGTTCGGGGATAACTTGCCCCTACTCCTTGGCGTGCCCTTAAGGTGGGCGATCTCTTGATCGTTGGCAGATCAAGCCCCGGTGATCACCGGATAAAAAGCAACCTCCTTCTCGGTGGAGTAACCTCTCCACAGTGTTTCAATCACAGATAAAGTTTAAGCATAAAGAAACAACAAGAAGGATCTTACTCAAACACTTATCAAGGACAAGAACGCAGCAAGCTTCCCTGAGCTCCACCCAGTGGCGATCTCACGCAAGAACTCTTCTTCGTGTCTTCCCACTGTCGGACTCCAAGCTTCTTGTTCTCTCCTTCAAGCGCTCAAGTAATGGATGATTGCTTCTCGATCGCTTGCTCAGAATGATGGAAACTTCAAGAACACAGCAAGCAGTCGTGGAGAACTCAAGGCGGCAAGAACTCAAAACACAAGCTATAGAACTCTGCTTCACCGAAGTTGTCTCTCGTCCCTTTTGTTTCTCCACTAAGCATCAAGTGACCTCATATCCAGCAGCCTCCAGCTGCCTCACTGCCAACGCCAGCTACCACTGAACCCTTACTGAACTTCCTGAGCTCCCTCAGCCAATCTTCAGTCAGCGACTTCAGTCCTACAGCTCCAGCCGTTGCAACCTGAGATGAGAAATGGACAAACCTGCTCCAAGGAAAGCCTCCATTGACTTCTCCTTGAGTGTTTGAATCCTCCCCTATCACCTGCAGCTTAATCAGACTGTTAGAGCATTATATCATATAGTAAATCAAATATCAGAGGCAAACAGTAGCGAATCGGATACGGTCAGACGCGATCAGAGCGTCTGACAGTGCAATTTGAATTAAAGTGATCGGTCACCCGACCGATCAGAGCAACTCCTGATCGGTCACCAGATCGATCAGGCTAGGTCCAGACCGATCAGGCTCTGTCCTAATCGGTCCCCAACGCTCAATTAGAAATCGCGATTTCTTTGGGACTCTCCTGGACCGATCACTAGACCGATCCCAGGCTGTGGATCGATCACCCGATCGATCCACCCCTTTATCAGGCGATTTCTGAGCTTCACAGTCCAGACCTCCTGATCGGTCACCGGACCGATCAGGCAACCTCCTGATCGGTCACCAAACCGATCAGAACATGACCAGACCGATCAGGCTCCGTCCTGATCGATCATAGAGAGAAACCTGCGACGTTTGATCGTTCTCCGGAACGATCTGCATAGTGATCCTTATCGATCACCAGACCGATCAGGTTCAGATCAGCAGGGGAACTCAACCTCACTTGTTTGCTCCCTGATCGGTCACCAGACCGATCAGGAGCCAAGCAGTGGGTGAAACACGCACTCCCTGATCGGTCACCGAATCGATCAGGAGCCGTACAGTAGGTTCCCAACCTCACTGTGTGCTCCCTGATCGGTCACCAGACCGATCAGTCATTGCTGGATCGGTCACCCGACCGATCCACGTTGGAGCAGCATGCCAGATTCCCTAATCGGTCACCATACCGATCCAGGGACTTAAACTTAGCCCTCCAAGCTAAGTTTCCATCCACCTTAGCCCTCCAAGCTAAGGATTTTTCCATCTAACTCTCCAAGTTCGGAATTTGCATCTAACCCTCCAAGTTAGGACTTTTCACCTAGCCCTCCAAGCTAGGACTTTTCACCTAGCCCTCCAAGCTAGGACTTTTCACCCAACCCTTCCGAGTTAGAACTTCATCCAACCTAGCCTTCCAAGCTAGGCACCTGACCCTCCAAGCCAGGACTTTTCACCTAATTCTCCAGGATGGGAATTTGCACCTAACCCTCCAAGTTAGGACTTTTCACCTAGTTCTCCAAGCTAGGACTTTTCACCAAACCCTTCCGAATTAGGACTTTTCCAACACCTAGCCCTCCAAACTAGGATTTTCAACACCTAACCCTCCAGGTTAGGATTTTCCAAACCATGCCTAATCCTCGATCAGGACTTAAACATAATCATAGTCATCAACCTAAACTTAAATCGGTGTCAACACTAAAACAACAATCAGGGCCAGACTGCATCAACATGTCTGAGTCTTTAGGGCACTCGGACTAAGCTAGGCTGACTCATCCAAACGATCTTAAGCCGAGCATTCGGTATCTCTCGCTGGGGCTAATTTAAACTGTATCTGGTTAACTTTCCGATAGGGTGTCCCGACCCGAGTTGCACCCATTTCATGCCCTGCTACACTAGGTTGTCTAAGTTCTTCTGGCAATGATCTGCCTCCCTACGGTGTCCTGTAAGCCGACCAGGATACACCTAGGCTAGGTCGGGATCATAAGCATCCCTCTCGAGTCTAGTTGAATGAGGTGTCAAGTCCGACTGATCGGACCATCAGTCTATAGCAACCGTGCTAACTCACAGGGGCCGACTGACCGGCCGACTGCCAATACCACCGTGCGACTGACACACGGCATGACCAACGTCATCTCGCCTTGTCTTTCAAGTCTTATCCCCCGAATCTCAATGGGTCGATTCGTATCCCCTCATTAATTGCTGAGGGCCACGTGTCCTTCAGCTATTGGGCTTCCTGAGTAACAAAGCATCAGCCCCCCGCAGCGGTTGCATGTTTTCCCGAGGTTCATTTATGGCGTAAATGGACGACTCGGATCTACTCCAGCCTTTTTACCGGATTGCAATCGAACGACCGACATCCACCCTTTGGCCCTATATATAACCCTTCCCCTTATCACCGTCTCAGTTTTCACCTTGTTTTCTGTTGGTGCAGAAAGCACCCAAGTCGAACCTGTGTTTTGATAATGGCAAAAGGGTTCAAAAGTTAAGGTATAATGTTGATCTAATAATGTTTACTAAGTGTGCAGGAAAAGTCCTAGCGAAGGGATGCTAGGTACCTGGCGAAGGACTGCCAAGAAATAAAGTCCTAGCGAAGGAATGCTAGGCACCTGGCGAAGGAATGCCAGGATACAAAGCCCTAGCGAAGGACTGCTAGGCACCTGGCGAAGGAATGCCAGGATGCAAAGTCCTAGCGAAGGAATGCTAGGCACTTGGCGAAGGAATGCCAAGATACAAAGCCCTAGCGAAGGACTGCTAGGCACCTGGCGAAGGACTGCTAGGCACCTAGCGAAGGACAGCTGGGCAAAAGTCCAACCGGAGGAGCCGGTTGGCATCAGGTAAATTCTCCCGAGAGGAGTAGGTGAGGATGCGTTCCCCATCGAGGGAACAGTAGGCGTCGGTTCGACCTAGGGCTCCATTTGGGAGACCCAAAGTCAGAACCAAGATAGCTAAGGCGGTATAAACTTAATACTCTATTGCTTTGTACTTGTTTTGGACTAACCCTGGATGTAGGACCGAAGGAGTGAGTCATTGCAGCTCAGAACGCCTTAAAGGAGAAAGGCAGCAGCTGAGCAGGGCGTCCCCAGTGTTCCGGGCGCCCCCAAGGGCAACACAAAACAGGCTAAGCAAAAAGAGTGCTTCGGCAGTTCATGGGCAGGGCGCCCCCGTGCTCCCGGGCGCCCCCTATGCTCCTGGGCGCCCCTAGTGTCCCGGGCGCCCCTAAGTCAAGCTATCGAAGCAGAAGCCAGCGAAGCCAACGGATAAGAGTTGACCCAGTCAACCCGGGCGCCCCCAGCGTCCCGGGCGTCCCCGTCAAAGGTTGATCCCGAATTTGAAGGGATCAGAGCTGACCGAGAGGAACTCGGATCAGCTGACACGTGGGGGGGCACCCCCGACGTCCCGGGCGGCCCCAGGGGCTATAAAAAGGCCCTCGACCCCAAGGCTTCAAACAATCAATTCTTCCAACGCATTCACGCTCTTCTACGCTCACGCTCTGCTCCGGAAACCTCCCGACTCGAGATACAAGCGCCGACGACGTCCCTCTGCTCCGAAAACACAATCTACAACGGACGTCGGTAACGAAGAGCCTCTTTTAAGTTTACTGCACTAGTCTTGTAATACATCTTGTAAACTATTTTTGTGACATATAGAATTGCCCGCAAAAAACGGTCAACGACCGTGGGCCTTGGAGTAGGAGCCAACCGTGACTCCGAACCAAGTAAAAAACTTGGTGTTTGCGTGTGTTTGTGTTAATTTCCGCTGTGCATTCTCTATTTCTTAATCCGAACATTTTACGATATTCATCCCCCCTCTATCGTTTCTCTCGATCCAACAAGTGGTATCTGAGCGAGGAAGCTCAAATTTGGTGCAACCACCAATTTGAGAATTTTTCAAATTTTTACGAAATTTCTTTTAAATATTTTTTCGTTCGAATTTCTTCTCGTTAATCGAGGTTGGTGCAACACCCCTCGGCAAATAGTTTTTCTCTTTATCCCGCATTACTAATCCAAGACCAAGTCTTGGGATATTCCTTTTTCGTTTAAGCTTACATTTCAGATAAAATGGCCATGCAAGAAGGCATCAGCACTGCAAGACTACCTCTCTTCAGTGGGGAGGACTTCTCCTACTGGAAGAGCAGAATGGAGGTCCACCTGAAAACTCAGGTGGACATGTGGATAATCATCCAGTCCAGACTGGAGATTCCAACAAATGCTAAAGGAGTACCTCAAACCTACACAGAGTGGGACACCGCTCTGAAACGGAAGATTGAAGCTGATGCAAAGGCGACCCAGACCCTCCAATGCGGCTTAACAAAAGAGGAGCTGAACCGGGTCGGTCCATTCAATAGTGCCAAGGAGCTGTGGGGGAAACTGATCGAGCTGCACGAAGGAACTTCAGACACTCGGATCAGCAAGAGAGATCTCCTCCTGAACAAGATGTACACGATCAAGATGAACGACAACAAAACAGCAGCTCAACTCCACGCCCGAATTCAGGAATTAATGAACGGACTACACACCATCGGTCACAACGTAGAAAACCGTGACCTAATAAGGTACGCTTTAAATGCTTTCCCGAGAAACACCTTGTGGGCATCTATGATAGATACATACAAAGTTTCAAGGGACCTTTCAAAAATTAAATTAGATGAATTGTTCTCTGAATTAGAATTACATGAACAGACTAACTGCAATCTGGCCAAGAAAGGTATTGCCTTTGTTGCAGATAAAACTGGAAGGACAACAAAAAAGAAGCCTCAACCTGAACCCGAGTCTAACTCAGACTCAGACTCAGAAGATGAAGAAGGAGATCGACCAAAGCTGGTCTAACTGGCCCGAAGCTACTACAAGGAATTGAAGAACCAAACCAACAGACGAAAAGCCAGCCGAAGAAAGGATGAACTAGCTGAACCCGCAAATGAAAAGAACAAGTCCAACGTGACCTGCTACGAGTGCAAAAAGAAGGGTCACTACAAGACGGAGTGTCCAAACCTAAAGGAGATCAAGAAGAATAGAAGGAAAAAGGCACTTCAGGCAACGTGGGACGAGTCCTCCTCCTCCGAAGAAGAAGAGGTCCCACAGTCGAACCTACTCGCACTAACCGCCTCAGAAAAAGTCGAGACCGAATCAGATCAGAACAGGACGACGGCAGACTGACATTTTCAGAGTACAGCGAAATCAAGGTAAGTGATTTTACTAGAAGACAGTTAAATGAGTTAATTTCTTATCTCTCTCGAGATTTGGCGAAAGCTAAACTCCGAGTTGAATCCCTCCGACAGGAAGTAAAACTCCTGAAAGAGGGAGCTGACTCTAAACCCTTAACTGAGAACGTTCAAGAAGGAACCTCTACTCAAGTTGAAAAACTTGAGAAAGATAACTCCTCCCTGAAAACTCAGGTTAAGGATCTTAGAGCGGCTTTAGAACGATTCACTTCTGGTTCCAAGGGTCTTGACATGATTCTTGGAAAACAGAAGTCGGTTCTAAATCGATCCGGACTAGGTTATAGAACCAAATCTAGACAAAGGTCCTACTTTGTTGTACTGAACCAGTCCAGACCTAAAGTTCAGGCATGGGTACCCAAACTATGCCTGAACAAACAAACTGGATCAAATCAATACTGGATCCCCAAGGACAAGATTCACATCTTGCCAGACCATTATCGTGGCTTTAGTCCAGGGGGAGCCAAATTGAAAACAATATTTATTGTTAGATAAAATTCAATTCTTGCTTGCAATTTGCATGATTGATTGTTTACTTAATTTCTGCAACTTACCATGTTTAGATTTAGGAATGGTTAGGTTAAGGACTGAACCAACTTAACTGAAATTTGACAACATAGTATTGGGTGGAGGTGAGATGATAGTACGTTAGGGAAACCAATTCTAATAAGGTCAAGTATTCTCTACTTGGTCTCTTTAGACTGGTGAAACTAGCTGAAGCTACCGATCCAAGACCCAAACTAGTTAGACCAGAATTTTTCAAAGATTAATTTTGAAGATGAAATTTCACTAAAAGGCTTTGTCAAGGAAAGGGTTGATGATCCAATAAGGCTACGGCCAAAGAAGGCCTAGTGCCTCGCCAAGACCTGGAAGCCAATCTTTGAAATTCAAATTCAAACTAGTCTCTGTTAAATTCGAATCTAACACAAATATTCAGTTAGTTGTAGATTTAAACATTCTTTTCAAAATAAATTCAATTGTTTTCAAAATTAATTAAGTCTTTCAAAATAAATTATGTTTTTCTTAAAAAATTCTTTTATCAAAACCTGTCTCACAAAACCTATAACGCTAACGTGATTGAAAACCCTAGATTGGGTGAGACAGTAAAATTATACTCAATCGAAATTCCTTTAATACCAATATTATGGTTTAATCCTGTAGTTCAGAACGTAGTCATACCATGGTCAACATAGTCAAACCATGGTCAACGTAGTCATACCATGGTCAACATAGTCATACCATGGTCAACATAGTCAAACCTTGGTCAAAGCAGTCAAATCATAGTCAAAGCAGTCAAATCCCTTCAAACCATGGTCAAATGATCACAAAACATCAAAAGTGTCACTTCCTACATAATCCGGGCGCCCGTGACTCCTCGGGCGCCCCCCCCCCCCGTGACTTTCTCTTCTTTCAAGGCAAAAATCTGCCTTTACCCCTTGATCGGGGCGCCCGGAACCATGCGAGCACCCCCATACCAGTCAAAGCAGCAAAGCTGCAAATCTCAACCTGACCGGGGTGCCCGGGTCATTGCGGGCGCCCCCAACCAGTACTAGTCACTGCCAAAGGCAGTAGACTGCTGTCCCGGGCGCCCGGGAGCTCCCGGCCGCCCCCAATAAACTGCCTATAAAAAGGCACCCGAACTCCCTCTTCTTCCCACACCAAAAACCATCCTCCTTCCTCACTTCCTTCCTTCCAAAGAGATCAAGTGACACTTGTGCTTCCTCAATCTCAACCATGCCTCCCCGGTATGATTTCTTTTATGCATTTAGAATAATTTTTTTAAATTCCTTTCTTATAAATGTATGTTTCTTAACTTAGAAAACTCCGAGCGAACCAAGCGAACCCCGGTACCGAACTGAGTCCCGACCCTAGGTTTCCAACTCTAGAACTCTGTAATAAGTTTGCTCGAACAACCTATAAACCTATCAAAACTAGCTATCTAAGCAGACACTTCTTCACCCAATCTTGTCCTTTATCCATGAATGTTATAAACTTTTATCAACTAGACAATCTAGTCTTCTGCACTCATTCAATTAACACAACTTTATGTGCAGAATTCTATAATAACATAGTTAGACAGAACGATCTCACTTTTGTCACTACTGTTCAAGGGATACCCTTGTCTATCACCCCTACCTTACTAAATCGATTTCTTGGACTACGACCTTCCCAGTCCACCTTTTGTTGCTATCCTCCTAGGGATCCTCCATTTGATGCTCCCTACTCTCACATTACTCTAGACACTTTCCACTCCTATTTCTATAGGGAATCTAGACTCCCTGTAGCTAGACGATTTCAGTCCGTTGACCTTCAGGTCCAGGACTACGCCCTGTACAGAGTCCTGGTCCGCTGCATATTACCACTATCCACTAGGGATGTCGCGACCATGCGACCGTTTCATGCCTTCCTCCTCTATGCCCTGATCCATCATCTAGACATTGACATTGGCCTTCACATATTCCACGCTATCTTATATGCCTCCAGTGTCACGACTCAGGGTCGGGTACGCACCCCCTTCTGCCACATCATCACCTCCATCCTTTATCACCACGGTCGTGACATTACCGTAGGCGAAATAACCGCGATGACCGATTTTGACGAGATAGGGTTTAGGAACTTCTCTTTAGCTGGCATAGAGGTATCGGCCACCGGGGTTTTGACTTGGAGACGAAAGCGAGCCGGAGCTCAGATCGACTCAGACGAGGAGGTTGAAGTCGATGTCGCCGATTTGGCAGTAGAGGCTCGAGCACACATAGACGAGCCCCCTCCACCGACACTCTACGAGAGAGTGACACGGCTGGAGACACAGGTCCAGAGCCTCCGAGAGGAAGTGGAGGCAAACCATGCTGAAGATATGGAGACAAATCTAGGCTATTACACTGACTATATGAGTGCTCTTAGAGCTGAGAGGGAGATCAGAGACGCACAGTATCACGAGATGATGGAGCTGTTCCGATCCTGGCAGCCAGGCTCCTCTGATCATCATGGTCCCTCCTCCTAGATTTGATTAGCATTGTACCTGTGACTATCTGACTGCCCCTACTCAGTAGGGTTGATTCATGTTTGACTTATATGACTCTGCTGAGTCTCTCTGTTGACCAGCTGACTTATGAGTACTTGTTTTTCTCTACTATTTGATCAGCAGTTAGGATTATGCTTGGTAGAATAGGTTAAGTCTACTCTTGGTTTTCTTACTACTTTACTCATTTCAAAATCAGCTTTTAAAATAGTTTTTAAAATGCTTTCAAAATCAGCTTTTACTTACTTTTGAAAAGTTTTTAAAATAAATTTTTTCTCTTAGTTTTATTTTAAAAACTACCCCCTTCAAAACTAGGGCTTTTTTGCAAATGGACGTAGCCTAGGCCCTAACCCTAGAACTGCATGCACCTATAGATTTAGAAGCCAGCATCTCACAAGCACCTTAGGGCACTTTTTGATAACCTAGAATGGCGTGAGATGCTTAGGTCCTTGCCTTAATTCAAGATGCTTTAAGTCAGTGCATCTGCAGTAATTGGGGCACTAAATACAACTTACACAGTAATCAAGTTAAGTGTCAAGTTTAGAAAATCTAACTTGAACAAAACACTTAACTTGACTAACCCTAGCGAAAATTACTGCTTATAACAGTTAGTAAGTAGCTAATTGGGTTAGACAGGACCCTAAAAGAGAAAACTGAAACTGATTTGGTTTAATTCATATCCTGAACTGATTCAGTACAGCGAATTATGCAAGCTATTATTTTTCTTTTATGCAACTTAATTATCCAGTTTCTGCTATACTTCTTTGTTTTTGATATATGACAAAGGGGGAGAGATAGGAAAGGAGAGTTTAGGAAAGGAGAGTTTAAATTTTTTTTTCTAAATCCAAAATTTCAAACTCTATATTCAAAAAGTACTTAATTCATTTTTCAAAAGTACTAAGGCTTTCTAAGTATTTAAAAGCTTTTAAATTCTCCTAAGTACTTAAAACTTAAATTTTTTCAAACTTTCCTAAGTACTTAAAACTAAAATTTTTTCAAACTTTCCTAAGTACTTAAAACAAAAATTTGCAAAGCTTTCTTAGTACTTTAAACTTTTTTTTTCAAATTTCCCTAAGTACTTAAGTTTTCAAATTTCCCTAAGCACTTAAGTTTTCAAATTTTACTAAGTACTTAAAACTTAAATTTTTCAGATTTTACTAAGTACTTAAAACTTAAATCTTTCAAATTCTTCTAAGTACTTAAAACTTAAATTTTTTCAAACTTTCCTAAGTACTTAAAACTTAAATTTTTCATATTTTCCTAAGTACTTAAAACTTAAATCTTTCGAATTTTCCTAAGTATCTTAAACTTAAGTTTTCAAATTTATCTAAGTATTTAAACTTAAATTTTCTACAAGTATAAATTTTTCAAAAGTGCACAACCAAAATTATTTCGGAAAATATGTCTTTAAAGTTTAAGTTGAAAATTATTCTATGTAAAATTAAATTCATCTTTAGACTTAGAATATATTTTCAAAACCCCACGAACTAATGAAAAATCTAGGGGGAGATTCCTTCCAGGGGGAGGAAATAGAATTTCAGTTTAATTATTCTGATTAACTTAATTTTTTGAACCAGAGTTGCCATAAATCAAAAAGGGGGAGATTGTTGGTGCAGAAAGCACCCAAGTCGAACCTGTGTTTTGATAATGACAAAAGGGTTCAAAAGTTAAGATATAATGTTGATCTAATGATGTTTACTAAGTGTGCAGGAAAAGTCCTAGCGAAGGGCTGCTAGGCACCTGGCGAAGGACTGCCAGGAAACAAAGTCCTAGCGAAGGAATGCTAGACACCTGGCGAAGGAATGCCAGGATACAAAGCCCTAGCGAAGGACTGCTAGGCACCTGGCGAAGGAATGCCAAGATGCAATGTCCTAGCGAAGGAATGCTAGGCACCTGGCGAAGGAATGCCAGGATACAAAGCCCTAGCGAAGGACTGCTAGGCACCTGGCGAAGGACTGCTAGGCACATAGCGAAGGATAGCTGGGCAAAAGTCTAACCGAAGGAGCCGGTTGGCATCAGGTAAATTCTCCCGAGAGGAGTAGGTGAGGACGCGTTCCCCGTCGAGGGAACAGTAGGCGTCGGTTCGACCTAGGGCTCCATTTGGGAGACCCAAAGTCAGAATCAAGACAGCTAAGGCTGTATAAACTTAATACTCTATTGCTTTGTACTTGTTTTGGACTAACCCTGGATGCAGGACCGAAGGAGTGAGTCATTACAGCTCAGAACGCCTTAAAGGAGAAAGGCAGCAGCTGAGCAGGGCGCCCCCAGTGTTCCGGGCGCCCCCAAGGGCAACACAAAACAGGCTAAGCAAAAAAGAGTGCTTCGGCAGTTCATGGGCAGGGCGCCCCCGTGCTCCCGGGCACCCCCTATGCTCCCGGGTGCCCCCTATGCTCCCGGGCGCCCCTAGTGTCCCGGGCGCCCCTAAGTCAAGCTATCGAAGTAGAAGCCAGCGAAGCCAACGGGTAAGAGTTGACCCAGTCAACCCGGGCGCCCCCGTCAAAGGCTGATCCCGAATTTGAAGGGATCAGAGATGACCGAGAGGAACTCGGATCAGCTGACATGTGGGGGGGGGGGGCACCCCCGACGTCCCGGGCGCCCCCAGGGGCTATAAAAAGGCCCACGACCCCAAGGCTTCAAATAATCAATTCTTCCAACGCATTCACGCTCTTCTACGCTCACGCTCTGCTCCGGAAACCTCCCAACTCGAGATGCAAGCGCCGACGACGTCCCTCTGCTCCGAAAACACAATCTACAACGGACGTCGGTAACGAAGAGCCTCCTTTAAGTTTACTGCACTAGTCTTATAATACATCTTGTAAACTATTTTTGCGACATATAGAATTGCCCGCAGAAAATGGTCAACGACCGTGGGCCTTGGAGTAGGAACCGACCGCGACTCCGAACCAAGTAAAAAACTTGGTGTTTGCGTATGTTTGTGTTAATTTCCGCTGTGCATTCTCTATTTCTTAATCTGAACGTTTTACGATATTCACCCCCCCCTCTATCGTTTCTCTCGATCCAACATCTTCTTGCTACCTCTGCACTCTGCTAGGATTCCGGTGAGCTCTCCGGCAACGACAACCTAACAATCCACCTCTTTTCCGGCACCCCACCACCTTATGGTCAGTTGACCCTTCTGTTGATCCTTGTATTCTCTTATGGCCTCTTCTTCCTTGACCCCCGGCGCGTGGTATACCACCACACTGTCCGACCTCTACTTTCACGACCTTGACCAGTTTCGGTCAGAATACCAGATCCCTTCCGATCACTGACTTCGCTTGCCCGGCCCGACCGACCGACCTGAGAGCGCCCCTCTCAGTTACATAACCTTGTCCTGAGACCACCTCTAGGCCGGCCTTATTTTCCTAATCATCCTTATATTTCCTCCGTTTGTCGATATTTTCATATCCCTCTTTTCCAATTAGTTCCAAATGCCATCCTCTTAATTTGCGGGCCGGTCGTTATCTTTTCATTGTATCAGATCCCACTTCAGCCCGAGATCTTCCATTACTTTTTCTACCCCAAAAAATAATAGCCGGGTGACTTCTTCTTCCAAGCCCGAGCTAAAACTTCCTTCCTAGCGAAACTTCTGACCTCTAACAAAGGTTAGAAAGATTTCTTCTTCTTTGTTAACACCATCCCGACCCCATGTTGGCCTACCGTCTAGATCAATGACTTGCCTCCTTCACCCCCTCTTCCTAAAAATTATTGTTCCTTACCTTCCTATCAGTCGACCCTATCCATGATCGGTGATCGGCGCTTCCACGGTGTAAACCTCCTTCAGGAGGAAATCCTTTACACATTCGGACTTAGTCAAGTGCCAGCCCCCCGACCCCACTCACTTGGTAAGTCTTCCTGTCTTTCCTTTGAATGTTTATAGCTAACTAAGATTCTATTATTTTGTAGCAACCATGATGTTGTGGCAGCTCTTGAAGAAGGGTTCGACATGGATGGCGCCGAGCTAGAGTCTCGAGTTGGCGAGAAACTGGATCAACGAGCAGTGACACCTCTCACCTCAGCTCCCATGCCTATCTCGTCACTTGCATGCCCAGAAGCCACGCTGAGCCCTGACCCTGATCAAATGGAGGTGGAAGATCAACCCCTTGACCTAAGGCGCCGGCAGGCTCGACCCGTCAGCCAAGAATATGTTCCACCGACTGAGGTCCCGGTTGGGCCTTCCTCCAGCTCGCGCGCAAAGAAAAAGAAGAAGAAGACAGCGACCGAACCTTCAGCACCGATGGAGGCCACCACCCGAACGACTTCTTCCAGCGTGCCTGACCTTCCCTTCCCGTAGGACTCAGGGTCTCCACCTGCGGAGGGTCAGATCAATCAACTGGCAATGCACGTCCTGGTGCCCCCCAAAGTCGACCCCCACCTGGCGAGGCCGACCGGTGACCTGCCCGACCAGTCCCAGGAGCTTCATCTTTACAGACTGGTCGCCGAGCAATACCTTCAAGGGGTCGACGAGTCCTACTACCGGGGCCCTAATAGCAAGGCTAACGCCCTCTTTATGGAGGCCACTCAGGTATGCCCTTGTCACTTTTCTTTATGTTTTTTCTTTTTACCTCAGAACCAAAACTAATGATATCTTTCCTTTTTGTCTGCAGTTTTGGGGTTCCTGCCACAGTCTATCAATGGCTGTGATAGCCCATGGCCAAGCCCAAGTGACGACCGAGCATCACGTAGTGCAGCTAGAGACTCAGCTCTGGCACGCCAAGCTAGTCTCCAATGAGGCCACACTGAATGACTTGCAGGGCAAAATCATCGCCTTGTAGGATAGGCTGGCACACTCGGAGGTGCAACTCGAGGTGGTCAAGACCCACGTCGACTCCTCAAACTCGGCGGTGGCCCAGGCGCAGAGCCGGATCTCCACACTGGAGTATGCTGAGCAAAAAGCCTGGGTTTTCCATAATCGGACCCGAGAGCAGCTGAATAAGACTAAGGCCGAGCTCCACAATGCATCCCAGTCCGCCGAGTCCTTGCGTGCGGAGTCGGTGGCGAGGGAGAAGGAGCTAGAGACCCGAGCTGAGAAGGCAGACTTGCTGGCTGCCAAACTGACTAACCGGGACCAAGATCTGAATGCCCAAGCTGAAGAGCTCAGCCGGGTCCGTGCACAAGGGAAGCTGCTCGAGCGGAGCTTGAAGACCTAGGGGCATACAAGGCCAGAGAGACGGAGCGGTTAAATGCCTACGAAGTTAAGTATATCAACATGGCGGCCTTCGGCAAGCAGCATTCCACCTGGGTGAACCCACTGCCTAAGTTGCAGGTGAAAGTACCTTCTGTTGGACCTTGGATGGCTAGAGAGGGGGGTGTGAATAGCCAGACAGAAAAACTTTGGCTTCTTTTTGATCTTTCTGCGATTATGGTTAGCAGCGGAAACAATACAAAAAGAAAGAACTGAAATACAGAAAGACAAAACATAAACCAGAGACGCTAACTCAGAGGGTTTACAAGGTTCAGTGATAATTTGCCCCTACTCCTTGGCGTGCCCGAGAGGTGGGTGATCCCTTGGTCGTTGGCAGATCAAGCTCCGGAAATTCGGATATCACAACCTCCTTCTCGGTGGAGAAACCTCTCCACAATAGTCTCAAGAGAATATATGATTAAGTACAGAGACTCGAGAAAGAACTTACAGACCAAGCTTAAGCACAGGCAAAGAAAGCGCAAAGAGAAGAGAACACTTCCAGCTTAACCCAGCACAACTCTCACGCAAGAACCCTCAGCTCTTCGTGTATGCTTGCTGATTGACTCGCAAAGCTCTCCACTGATTCAAAGTGCTCAAGTTGCAAGAGATTCAAAAGATGCAGAGTTTCAAAGATGCTATCTCTTCATCGCTAGCCATCCCTTAAAACTCTGATCATCTCCAGGTGCGTCTGCAGCTCACCAGGAGTGTCTGCAACAACATCCGTCACCAACCCACTGACCTCTACTGGGCACAGTCCACTGAAACCTCTTCAGCCGAGCCTCAGGTCAGTTGCCAGCTCGCGCCAGAAGCCATTGAATCCTGCGAAGGGGAAACGGACAAACTTGACTGAAGCGAAAGTCGCCAATTGACCCTCCTTCTTGGTTTGTGTCATCCCTGCATTACCTGCACACTCAACAGAGGCTTAGCACAGCAAATCAAAAGTAAATCAGAGAAATCAGAAGCGTTTCAAAGTGTTATCAGAAGTCTGACAACATTTTCAAATTAAAGTTCAGACACTGATCGGTCACTCAGACCGATCAGTGAAGATCCTGATTGATCAGGCTCCTGCCTGATCGATCCAGTGACTCTATGACCGGTCACACTGACCGATCAAGGATCTAGGATCGGTCACCAGACCGATCCACTAGCTTACTGGGATTTCAAGCCACAACCCGCAACCAAAGGCACCTGATCGGTCACCTGACCAATCAGGTTGTGCCCTAATCGGTCACAGTGACCGATCAGGTCACCTCTGGACCAATCAGGATCCATCCTGATCGGTCCAGGAGGACCCTGATCGGTCCCTTTGACCGATTAGGGTTTTCTCCAGAAAGCTTCTGATCTCTCTCTGATCGTTCACCAGAACGATAAGAAACCATACAGAATCATTCTGATCTCTCTCTGATCGTTCACCAGAACGATCAAAAGCCAAACAGAAACATTCTGTTCCCTTTCTGATCGTTCACCAGAATGATCAGACGCCCTGGATCGGTTATCAGATCGATCCACAACCAGGAGTTAGTGCCAACTCCCTGATCGGACTACCGACCGATCCAGCTCCGACCATTTCAAACCTAAGTCCAGAGAACAGGCTCCCTAGCCTTCTCTGACTCATTCTGGTCCCAGAGAAATAGCTCAAGTGCCCTTCTCCGACTAGTACACTCAATGCTCAGTCCCCCGGACCAAGACTTCGTTCCCAGCTTCACTCACCGGGACGTTGTTCAACCTAGCTTCCCTCGCTAGGACTTGGCTTCACTCACCAGGGTTTCCTTCACATAGCTTCACTCACTAGGACCTGACTTCACTCACCAGGGTTTCCATCACCCAGCTTCACTCACCGGGATTTCCATCACCCGGCTTCACTCACCGGGATTTCCGTCACCCGACTTCACTCACTGGGACCCGGCTTCACTCATCATGGATTCCGTCACCTGACTTCACTCACCGGGGGTTCCGTGCCCAGTCCCCGACCAGGACTTAAGCTGAACTTATCTTACTCACCTAAACTTAAATCGGTGTTAACACCAAAATAACAATCAGGTCAGCCAACATCAACAATCTCCCCATTTATGTTGTTTGAGAACCCGATTCTATGTTTAGGTATTAGAAATCAATTGAAATCAAATTTCACTATCGCAAGGGAATCAGATTCCTCACCCTACAATAGTTATACTCGTAATAACCCTAAACTTAACTAACCAAACTCTCCCCCTTTGTCAAACACCGAAAAGGGGTAGACTGGTTATTAAGTTTAAACACCTCCCCCTTAAATAAGGGTCTCCCTCAAAATAAACAAGAGATAATAATTGAGAAACATATGAAATAAATATGTGAAGTCAAGATATTCATATGCATCATATGAAAATAAACATGAAATAGAGGTCATACATAGAATCCATCAGAATATCATACACCTATAGTCTTGGAATCAGAGTACAGCAAAAACAATCACTCCTGAGCAGGGGGATCATCAAACTGCACCAGGTTGAACGCAGTATCATCGATAGACATAAATCTCCCCGGAGCAGTGCTGCTAGATGGCGGATGACCAGCCATCCAAGCGCGCCACTCAGCGAACATCGCCTGCTGCTCATCATGCATTACAGAAACCTCGGACCGGATCTCCTGCCGAAACTCCTACTGCCCGAGCTCTATCAAGTGTAATCTGTGGTCCATAGTCTGCTCGAGCTGGGCGATCTGCCATCGGAGATCTGGATCGGCTCGTACTCGTCCTCTGCTATGGCGGGCGCATCATGATGTCCAGCTGGAGCTGCTGGTACCTGAATGTGTGCCACCCGTGGGAGCTCCCCCAAAATCCTCCCATCCTTCCACCTAAGGCCCTGAGGACCGGCAATAATGCCAGACTTGGCAAACACGCGTCTCCCAAGTCTGCAGTCTTGTCGAACCATCGACACAGTCTTGCCCTTGGACACATCAATACCGACTGACTGGAGCCAGTCAGTAATAATGTGTCCGAAAGGCATGTAGACGGTGCGACACCCGGGTTCCCTATAGTAGATGATGGACTCGAAGATACTCTCCATGATGTCAAAATCCAAATGACGATGCATCCCATAGAGCATCAGACAGTGAAAAGGGCGAATCTCAGATAAGGGTTTCCAGGTGATCGGCAGAAGACAGTTGGTGATAATCTTGAAAAGAATATAATCAGCCGGGGAGAGTCTAAGAGCAGCAAAAGTGGGGAAATCAGGAGCTAGCTCATCAAGGCCATCTGGCTTGGGATGTCCAAAAAAGTACTCATAAATGAAATCTGGGGTGACTCCCAAGAATGGAACTGGTAAAGGGGCTGGAATGGTAGGGAAAAGGGGATAGATATTAGGCGATCGACGAAAGCCCAGATACTCTGTGAAATTAGAGTAAGTAAAATATATGTTTGTCCTGGCCACTCGGGTAGTATACAAATGAGTGCTAGTAGTGGGAAAAAGATTATTATAAAATTCGGATACTAAGTCAATGTTGACATCGCGTTCAAGGAAAAGAAATGATTCCAGATTATAGTACTTGATAACCTGTCTTACCGAGGGACAATGCTCATATACAAAAGTTTTATCTACTGTACGACAGGGGAGGAGTTTAAAGGTAGTATTGAGAAACTTTTCTTCGAAGAAGGCACTGAGAAATCTAGGACTGGTAGAAGGTTGGGGTCTACCGGATTGGGAGGGTCTAGATGATGAAGAGGGGGCTTTGGACCTTGAGGTTCCCTCGGCAGGTGCCTTCCCCTTCGAAGAATTTCTAAAGGTGGGAATAGGTCACGACATTAAATTGATCAAATGAAATTCACAACACACAAGAAATGATCAAGTGAGGGTCGGTTTGATCAGTGAGGGTCAGAGTGTTAGTGATATGAGAGAAGTGTCCTAAGGCAATCGCCTTATGATTGTAAACATTTATTTTAATAAATGATAATTCACTATTTGAGTATACATATGTGTGTATTTGATTGGGATCTTAAACTCATCTACTGAATATCCGCAATACAATTCACAGCATAAGAGAATTTGTGATGGGATCACAACTAGTGATTATCTCTAAATGTGCAATTGTGAAGTATTGAAAATATCCCTAGTCGATGAATTGATAAATACGGACAATATCAATTCTGTTGAGACTAGCATGGGTTATTCTCTAATTAGCTGACTCTCACTAGCTGGTGACATTGGGATGTCCGGAGATAAACATGGATGCTAGTTAAGGGAACTAGTTCATTGGAGTGACTTGCTGTAAAACTTCATATGGTAATCTATATAGATATGTCAATGAAGTTCTTACTGCAGCTTAAGTGCGATGTTCCTTTGACTTGCGGTGTTCAAGTCATCTTGGTCATGGAGACTTATACTTTAACAACTTAAGCAAGCATCTCCTAGGAGGTGTGGACCCAGGATGATTGGGTATAAGCCGAAGTGCCCGAAGATGTTTGAGCTGCCTACAAAGGATTCACCACTCCTTGCGAGGAGATGTATACCCAGGCCTATCGTCGGATTGTTACTCAAAGCGTCTGGCCAGAGCATATCATGTTTAGAGTGTGAGTCTCTTAAATACATGAGAGTAATTAGAAATCCAAAGGACGAGAAAGACACTACTTGGGCTAGGTGTAACGTAGTCAGCCTAGTGGGGACTGACACATATAGACCGTGTCCTGAACCAAGTGGGTATAAGATGGCGAAGGGAATGGGGCACGATTCATTAGAGCTGCTGAAGGGTTTCAGAATTACTTCTGAGGTCAAACCGTTGATCTTTCGATTAATTGGGGGTCATGATGTACTACTAGGTGCCACTCATGATCGTTCTATAATTGGTTAATTATAGACGGCCAACATAAATCGAAAGCCTATTTAGTCACACGCACTACGAGTAATCCGAGGGATTTAAAATGAGTTGAAAATTGGATTTTCCAATCAAGAGAAATAAGTCGAATCTGAGTTAATCAGAGGCGCAACGGAAACTTAAAATGACTAAGTCTTTTGAAGGCTTATTGGGCAAATTAAATGAGTTTGATTCGCGATCGGTTCGGCTTGGTTTGGCCGGCCAAAGAGGGTGCTAACCCCTTTGGTTTGGCCGGCCATTAAAAGGAGAGAAAACCAATTAATTTGGTTTAATTAATAAAATAAATCTAGCGCGATTTGTTTTATAAATTATGGATAAATAAATTTGTATAAAGAAATTTATATAAATAAATTTATAGAAATTTATTCTTTTTATGGAAATTAAAATGATCCATGAAATGGTTTATTTTAATTTTATAAAATCAATTATGAATTGATTTTTTCATAATAAGAAAGTTTATAAATTTCTTATAAAATTTATTCCATAATAAAAGGAGAGAAGGTATTTGTTTTATTATAAAGTTAGTTATAATAAAACTTGGCTTAAACGGAATAATTAATAAGAGAATTTATAGGATAAATTTCTTATGAAAATTCCGTTAAGAGAGAGACTTGGCAAGGGAGAGGTTGCTATATAAAGGAACCAAGGCTGGGCTTGAATTCCTTAATTGATTGAGCTATCAAGAGATTAATTCTCTCCCTCTCTCTCTTATCCTCTTCCTCTCCTTCTCCTTCCCCTTAGGGCCGGCGCCCCTTTGATCACCTTAGGGCCGGCGCCCCTTGCTCAACCTCGGGCCGGCGCACCCCACTCTTCCAAGGAGTTGGAGTGAGCAACCATCACCAAGAAGGAGCCAAACAAGAAGAAGAAGAAGCGGATCGCAACTCCTCTCTTCCCGGAATTTTGATTCCGTTTCTTGTTGGTAAGTTTCCATTCTTTTCTCTTGTTCTTCTAGTTGTGTCTTCCGAGAATCTAGTAGTTCCCATCGGCACAAAACTCGTGGCTTTGCGAAGTCATCCCGAAGAGAACTCGGCGTGGACGCGAATAGAGGCGGTGCTTCCAAGGGACGCTACGGTTGGATCTCGTCCCTTTCTTTGAGTTACGTAAGGTACAAAGTAAATTAGTTTACTTTTCCACAAAGTTTTAATTTATGATCATGTCTACACATCATAAGGTTGCATGCTAGATACGCGGTTAAAATAATTTGTGAAATTATTTTATGCTAATTCTTCCGCTGCACGTAAAATTTTAAAAATATTACGAACCCGTATCCTTGTCAACATGCACCCGATCCCAACAGTGGTATCAGAGCCGGTTAGTGTTCGACATAATCATATAATTGTTTTGCGGAAAACTTTGTCATAATCTCAATTTTGGAAAAATTTTCAATTATGGAAACTTTCCGATTATGATAAATTTTAGATTTAGGAATTTCAATGTTTGGAAATCCTCATGAAATTTCGCAAACGTTTGAAATTTCCTAGTTTCTGAATTTTTATAATAATTGTGAAAACTTCCCATCTTTGGAAACTTTCCAATTTTGGAAAATTTCTATTTTAGAAAATTTCCAATCTTGGAAATATGTAAGTTTTCTTTGTACCAGAAACTTACAATTATTCTGAAAACTTATTATGAAATCTCGCAATTTTGGGCACTTTTTTTCAAGAAAGTCTAGACAAATTCATGGACAATTAATTGACAATTAAATTTGAATTGGTTTTTAAATTGACAACAAAATTCTTTATTTTGGATTGAGCCTCGGGGAGCCGTCCAATTTAAAGTTAGTTGTTGTAATTTAATTTCCCAATTTTAAATGAAATTGTCATGTTTAATTTGGTTACGCTTCCAAAGCGGACCAAATTGGATTTACGACAAATTATTTTTCTTTGGGTATCTGAGCCTCGGGGAGCCACCCTTAGAAAACGATTTGTTGTAATTGATTAAATCCATGAATAAAATATGGTTTAAGAGGTGATGCTCTTACATATTGTTGTCTCCAAAATTAATTAGGAAAATGGTTTCCTATAGAGTTTCTTAAATGAGATTTTCATGAAAATAATATGTGGTTGAATTAAGGGAATTGTCTCTTAATTTAATAAGTTTTGATTTAGAGAAATCAAAGTCTTGAACATATTATTTTCGAAATTGATTATGACAATTTAGGAAATTATTTCCCAAAACAATTCCTTTATTAAAGTATGAGATTAGAATTAGGAAATTCGGTTCCTAATTCAATTAATGAGACTTGATAACTTAAGTCGCATACATACTTTATTAAGGAAATCGTTAGTCATGACATATGTCATGAATGTGCTTAGAAAAGATGAGACCCAAAACCCCTTACAAAATATTAAGGCCAACACCTTCCATTAATATGGTTAGAATCGGAGTTTTGTTTCTCGTTTGGGTTGATGGACACATCCATGCCCGACTTGAACCTCAACATGTTCAAACCATGGAATTATTTTATGAATAATATAGTTGGAGTCAGAGGTCAATCCTTAGTTTTGGTTGTTGGACACATCCAAGCCTGACTAAACGGTTGAATGAACTCCAACCATATTAAAACTATTTCTTGATTAATGGGTCAGCCTTAAGCTTGGAGCATCGATTTGTTGTGCCACAGCCAAGGTCGATGCAAAGAGAGGTGCAGTTGGGTGCTATGTACTTTGTTGCATACTTATTAATGAGTTAACAACCCAATGATTTATGCAAACATTCAATTAGTTGATAGCATAATGTGATAGTTACATATATGTGATGTGTAATCGGTATAATTACCTACCTTCATAGCTAAGAAAAACTTGATGGCCACAGCCATGGTTGATCTTATCTATGGTTGGATATCAACCTATTTGGAGATGTTCCTACGATCTCCCGAATTGATAAAAAGGGTTATTCAATTTGAAAAATAAATAGGATTTTTATTAATGTATATTGATACATTCTTTAATAATTCTTCTCACATAAGCTCAATTTGTATTTTTAGGTTAATCACTCGATCATGTCTTCTCTGAATTTGCGTTCCATTTTTGACGCCAATAAACTGACTGGGCTAAACTTCATGGACTGGCTTCGAAACCTGAGGATAGTCCTCAAGGCAGAGAAGCTTGTATACGTCCTTGAAGATCAACTTCCCAACCATCCTCCAGAGAATGCAACTCCAGACCAATTGTTGGCCTATCAGAAACATGTGACCGATTCTGAACTTGCAAGTTGCATTATGCTAGCTCTATGATACCTGAGCTGCAAAAGCAGCATGAGCATATGGATGCTTATACCATCATCTTCCATCTTCATGAGTTGTTTGAAGAGCAGGCGAGATCTGAAAGGTTCGAAGTCTCCAGACTCCTCTTCACACCAAGATGCAGGAAGGCACTTCTGCCTCACAGTTTGTGTTAAAGATGTTGGGGTACATTGAGCGACTGAGCACACTCGGTTTTGCAATGGATCATGAACTAAGTATTGACTTAATTCTGAATTGTTTGCCCAAAAGTTATTCACAATTTGTGATGAACAATCGGATGAACAAACTAGAGACCACCATTCCTGAGTGCCTCAACCTGCTGAAGACTGTGGAGCCTTCTGTAAAGCCGGATCAAAAAGGCGGTACTGTTAGTTGGTTCCTCGAAGAAAGGTTCTAAGAGGAAGGCCAAAGAACAGAATAAAGGGAAGAAGAAAAAGGTCAAAAAGACTGAAAAGAAACCAAAAGGAACTTGCCATCACTGTGGCAAGGAGGGTCACTGGCGAAGAAATTGGCAAGGTTTATCTTGAGTCCTTGAAGAACAAGGCATCCGATGCCCCATCCTCTTCAGGTATCTTCGTTATTGAATGTCACTCTATTTCCTCAAATACCTGGGTACTTGATACTGGGTGTAGCTCACATATATGTAATGACATACAGGGGCTAAGGAATAGAAGAAGACTCGTCAAAGGAGAAGCAGATTTGCGAGTTGGGAATGGAGCAAAGATTGCTGCTATTGCCATCGGAACATATTTGCTAAAGCTCCCCACTGGACGTGTCTTAGAATTGGATAATTGTTATTTCGTTCCTTCGTTAATAAAGAACATTGTATCTATTTCATGTTTGAATGAAAAGGGTTATCATTTAACTTTTAGTAACAACTGTTGTTACATAACTTTAAATGGCATTCTTTATGGGAATGGAACTTTGTGCAATGGAATCTACACGTTAGATTTATCCAGTGACGTTTTCAATATCGAAGTTAGCAACAAGCGTGCTCGAATAGATAATCGAATAGACTCCTACACTTGGCATTGTCGTCTTGGCCATGTAAGTAAGAAACGCATGACCGAATTACACCGATGTGGAATTTTGGAATCATTTGAACCCGGTTCATTTGATACATGCAAATCGTGCTTAAAAGGCAAGATGACCAAATTACCCTTTTCCGGAAAAGGTAATCCAGTGGGAGAATTGCTTGGTCTAATACATACTGATGTATGTGGACCAATGTCCTCTTGCACAAGGAGGCTATAGCTACTTCATCACCTTATCGATGATATTCACGATTCGGGTACGTGTTCTTGATGAAACACAAATCTGAAGCTTTTGAGAAATTCAAAGAGTTCAGAAATGAAGTAGAGAAACAGCTTGGCAAAAGTATTAAGATACTTCGATCGATCGAGGTGGTGAATACTTAAGTCAAGAGTTTCAAGATTATCTTAGGGACAATGGGATATTGTCCCAATGGACTCCGCCGTATACACCACAGCATAATGGTGTATCTGAGAGGCGCAACCGAACCTTGATGGACATGGTTAGGTCGATGATGAATCATGCAACTCTTCCAAAATCCTTTTGGGGCTATGCACTTAAGACAGCTGTTTACTTGCTAAACAGAGTCCCGACCAAGGTAGTCTCTACTACTCCATATGAGACATGGAATAGTAAGAAACCTCACTTAACTCACCTTAAGATATGGGGTTGTCCTGCTTATGTGAAGCGGACTGTATCAGACAAATTGGATGCTAAGTCTGATAAATGTGTTGGGAGCAATCGGCCCTAAGATGGTTTCGGTGTGACCATGGGTTTTGATGTTTGGGCAAAGGTTTAAGTTAGGTTACCCTTGTATTTGATATGCGTATGTCGAGCGTGCAGGTTGTACAGGTTACGCATATGGACCTGACTGGACGGCCTCAGTACGGTGAAGGATGGCATGGAGGCCAGCTGGAGGCTGGCGTGCGCATCTGAGGGACCATGGAAGTGCAGGGACGATGAGTTGATGGGCGCGGACTTCGAGGCGTACGTGAAGGGTGGCATGGAGGCAAGCTGGAGGCTTGCGTGCGCATCTGAGGGACGAGGGCCGAAGATGAAGAGGGCGCGAAGGCAATAGTCGAGGCTGCGGATGAGGAGTCAGTCGAGTCGTGAGGATCGAGTGCTGTGTGAATGTACTCGG
>JAGFNQ010000376.1:296197-418148 GCA_024364735.1 Boesenbergia rotunda | reverse complement strand
TTCTCTCCCTCTCTCTCTTATCTCTTCTCTCTTCTCTTCCCTTAGGGCCGGCGCCCTTGCACCTAGGGCCGGCGCCCCTTCTCCACCTAGGGCCGGCGCACCCACTCTCCAAGGGTTGGTGAGCACATCAGAAGAAGGAGCCAACAAGAAGAAGAAGAAGCGGATCGCAACTCCTCTCTTCCGGAATTTAGATTCCGTTTCTTGTTGGTAAGTTTCCATTCTTTTCTCTTGTTTCTTCTAGTTGTGTCTTCCGAGAATCTAGTAGTTCCATCGGCACAAAACTCGTGGCTTTGCGAAGTCATCCCCGAAGAGAACTCGGCGTGGACGCGAATAGAGGCGGTGCTTCCAAGGGACGCTACGGTTGGATCTCGTCCCTTTCTTTGAGTTACGTAAGGTACAAAGTAAATTAGTTTACTTTTCCACAAAGTTTTAATTTATGATCATGTCTACACATCATAGGTTGCATGCTAGATACGCGGTTAAAATAATTTTGTGAATTATTTTATGCTAATTCTTCCGCTGCACGTAAAATTTTAAAAATATTACGAACCCGTATCCTTGTCAACATGCACCCGATCCCAACAGTGGTATCAGAGCCGGTTAGTGTTCGACATAATCATATAATTGTTTTGCGGAAACTTTGTCATAATCTCAATTTTGGAAAATTTTCAATTATGGAAACTTTCCGATTATGATAAATTTTAGATTTAGGAATTTCAATGTTTGGAAATCCTCATGAATTTCGCAAACGTTTTGAAATTTCCTAGTTTCTGAATTTTTATAATAATTGTGAAACTTCCCATCTTTGGAAACTTTCCAATTTTGGAAAATTTTCTATTTTTAGAAAATTTCCAATCTTGGAAATATGTAAGTTTTCTTTGTACCAGAAACTTACAATTATTCTGAAAACTTATTATGAAATCTCGCAATTTTGGGCACTTTTTTCAAGAAAGTCTAGACAAATTCATGGACAATTAATTGACAATTAAATTTGAATTGGTTTTTAAATTGACAACAAAATTCTTTATTTTGGATTGAGCCTCGGGGAGCCGTCCAATTTAAAGTTAGTTGTTGTAATTTAATTTCCCAATTTTAAATGAAATTGTCATGTTTAATTTGGTTACGCTTCCAAAGCGGACCAAATTGGATTTACGACAAATTATTTTTCTTTGGGTATCTGAGCCTCGGGGAGCCACCCTTAGAAAACGATTTGTTGTAATTGATTAAATCCATGAATAAAATATGGTTTAAGAGGTGATGCTCTTACATATTGTTGTCTCCAAAATTAATTAGGAAAATGGTTTCCTATAGAGTTTCTTAAATGAGATTTTCATGAAAATAATATGTGGTTGAATTAAGGGAATTGTCTCTTAATTTAATAAGTTTTGATTTAGAGAAATCAAAGTCTTGAACATATTATTTTCGAAATTGATTATGACAATTTAGGAAATTATTTCCCAAACAATTCCTTTATTAAAGTATGAGATTAGAATTAGGAATTCGGTTCCTAATTCAATTAATGAGACTTGATAACTTAAGTCGCATACATACTTTATTAAGGAAATCGTTAGTCATGACATATGTCATGAATGTGCTTAGAAAAGATGAGACCCAAAACCCCTTACAAAATATTAAGGCCAACACCTTCCATTAATATGGTTAGAATCGGAGTTTTGTTTCTCGTTTGGGTTGATGGACACATCCATGCCCGACTTGAACCTCAACATGTTCAAACCATGGAATTATTTTATGAATAATATAGTTGGAGTCAGAGGTCAATCCTTAGTTTTGGTTGTTGGACACATCCAAGCCTGACTAAACGGTTGAATGAACTCCAACCATATTAAAACTATTTCTTGATTAATGGGTCAGCCTTAAGCTTGGAGCATCGATTTGTTGTGCCACAGCCAAGGTCGATGCAAAGAGAGGTGCAGTTGGGTGCTATGTACTTTGTTGCATACTTATTAATGAGTTAACAACCCAATGATTTATGCAAACATTCAATTAGTTGATAGCATAATGTGATAGTTACATATATGTGATGTGTAATTGGTATAATTACCTACCTTCATAGCTAAGAAAAACTTGATGGCCACAGCCATGGTTGATCTTATCTATGGTTGGATATCAACCTATTTGGAGATGTTCCTACGATCTCCCGAATTGATAAAAAGGGTTATTCAATTTGAAAAATAAATAGGATTTTATTAATGCATGTTGATACATTCTTTAATCATTCTTCTCACATAAGCTCAATTTGTATTTCTAGGTTAATCACTCGATCATGTCTTCTCTGAATTTGCGTTCCATTTTGGACGCCAATAAACTGACTGGGCCAAACTTCATGGACTGGCTTCGAAACCTGAGGATAGTCCTCAAGGCAGAGAAGCTTGCCTACGTCCTTGAAGATCAACTTCCCAACCATCCTCCAGAGAATGCAACTCTAGACCAATTGTTGGCCTATCAGAAACATGTGACCGATTCTGAACTTGCAAGTTGCATTATGCTAGCCTCTATGATACCTGAGCTGCAAAAGCAGCATGAGCATATGGATGCTTATACCATCATCTTCCATCTTCATGAGTTGTTTGAAGAGCAGGCGAGATCTGAAAGGTTCGAAGTCTCCAGACTCCTCTTCACCACCAAGATGCAGGAAGGCACTTCTGCCTCACAGTTTGTGTTAAAGATGTTGGGGTACATTGAGCGACTGAGCACACTCGGTTTTGCAATGGATCATGAACTAAGTATTGACTTAATTCTGAATTGTTTGCCCAAAAGTTATTCACAATTTGTGATGAACAATCGGATGAACAAACTAGAGACCACCATTCCTGAGTGCCTCAACCTGCTGAAGACTGTGGAGCCTTCTGTAAAGCCGGATCAAAAGGCGGTACTGTTAGTTGGTTCCTCGAAGAAAGGTTCTAAGAGGAAGGCCAAAGAACAGAATAAAGGGAAGAAGAAAAAGGTCAAAAAGACTGAAAAGAAACCAAAAGGAACTTGCCATCACTGTGGCAAGGAGGGTCACTGGCGAAGAAATTGCAAGGTTTATCTTGAGTCCTTGAAGAACAAGGCATCCGATGCCCCATCCTCTTCAGGTATCTTCGTTATTGAATGTCACTCTATTTCCTCAAATACCTGGGTACTTGATACTGGGTGTAGCTCACATATATGTAATGACATACAGGGGCTAAGGAATAGAAGAAGACTCGTCAAAGGAGAAGCAGATTTGCGAGTTGGGAATGGAGCAAAGATTGCTGCTATTGCCATCGGAACATATTTGCTAAAGCTCCCCACTGGACGTGTCTTAGAATTGGATAATTGTTATTTCGTTCCTTCGTTAATAAAGAACATTGTATCTATTTCATGTTTGAATGAAAAGGGTTATCATTTAACTTTTAGTAACAACTGTTGTTACATAACTTTAAATGGCATTCTTTATGGGAATGGAACTTTGTGCAATGGAATCTACACGTTAGATTTATCCAGTGACGTTTTCAATATCGAAGTTAGCAACAAGCGTGCTCGAATAGATAATCGAATAGACTCCTACACTTGGCATTGTCGTCTTGGCCATGTAAGTAAGAAACGCATGACCGAATTACACCGATGTGGAATTTTGGAATCATTTGAACCCGGTTCATTTGATACATGCAAATCGTGCTTAAAAGGCAAGATGACCAAATTACCCTTTTCCGGAAAAGGTAATCCAGTGGGAGAATTGCTTGGTCTAATACATACTGATGTATGTGGACCAATGTCAACTCTTGCACAAGGAGGCTATAGCTACTTCATCACCTTTATCGATGATCATTCACGATTCGGGTACGTGTTCTTGATGAAACACAAATCTGAAGCTTTTGAGAAATTCAAAGAGTTCAGAAATGAAGTAGAGAAACAGCTTGGCAAAAGTATTAAGATACTTCGATCCGATCGAGGTGGTGAATACTTAAGTCAAGAGTTTCAAGATTATCTTAGGGACAATGGAATATTGTCCCAATGGACTCCGCCGTATACACCACAGCATAATGGTGTATCTGAGAGGCGTAACCGAACCTTGATGGACATGGTTAGGTCTATGATGAATCATGCAACTCTTCAAAAATCCTTTTGGGGCTATGCACTAAAGACAACTGTTTACTTGCTTAACAGAGTCTCGACCAAGGTAGTCTCTACTACTCCATATGAGACATTGAATAGTAAGAAACCTCACTTAACTCACCTTAAGATATGGGGTTGTCCTGCTTATGTGAAGCGGACTGTATCAGACAAATTGGATGCTAAGTCTGATAAATGTGTTGGAGCAATCGGCCCTAAGATGGTTCGGTGTGACCATGGGTTTTGATGTTTGGGCAAAGGGTTTAAGTTAGGTTTACCCTTGTATTTGATATGCGTATGTCGAGCGTGCAGGTTGTACAGGTTACGCATATGGACCTGACTGGACGGCCTCAGTACGGTGAAGGATGGCATGGAGGCCAGCTGGAGGCTGGCGTGCGCATCTGAGGGACCATGGAGTGCAGGGACGATGAGTTGATGGGCGCGGACTTCGAGGCGTACGTGAAGGGTGGCATGGAGGCAAGCTGGAGGCTTGCGTGCGCATCTGAGGGACGAGGGCCGAAGATGAAGAGGGCGCGAAGGCAATAGTCGAGGCTGCGGATGAGGAGTCAGTCGAGTCGTGAGGATCGAGTGCTGTGTGAATGTACTCGGGAAAGGGTTTAGCTAGGGACCAGTCGACTGCCCTGGGGGCAGTCGACTGGTAGGTGGCTGGTGAGCTGGCAAATTCAAACGTTGGAGTGTCAACGGTCGAATTTGGCTGGCACCAGTCGACTGCCCTGGGGGCAGTCGACTGGTAGCGAGAAATCAGCCCCGAGTCCTATTTAAAGAGGACGTCGTGGTGGCTGAGTTTCTTGACGAAACTTGTCTTGGTTAAGGGCAAGTTAGTAGTCTTCGTGTTCAGAGCTTTGTTTGGTGTTGTGGTGAGGTTTCTCCACCCACAAGGAGCTACACGAGATAGCCGGAGGTTATCCGGGGAGTGATCCACCGACGGATTATTGGATTAGTCACCCGGCCGGGGTGGATACCAACTAAATCTGAGGCGTTAGCATTGGTTAGTCTTTGTTCTTATTGTTTTATTTGTATTTCCGCTGTGCTAACATCTTGTAGAGAACGAAGACATCAAAATACGCTATTCACCCCCCTCTAGCGGACCGGCAACGATCTAACAATTGGTATCAAAGTGAAGGACCGCTCTTGATCGGACTAACCGCCGAGGGAGCATATGCTAGAGGAGAAGGCTATGGAGGACAAGTTGGGTGAAGATATTTACACTCTGCCGGCCTACAACCATGAGGATTTCGGGTATTGGAAATCGAGAATGGAGACATGGTTGGGCATGGAATGGGAGTGCTTGATGATGATAAATGAGCCCTTCGAAATTCCAAAGGACAAGCACGGCAAGAAGCTTCGTCCTAGATGTTGGACTCAAGAGCAACAAGCACATTCCAAGGCAAACGAAAAGGTAATGAGTATTTTAGTAAATCTTTTGCCTAACAATATTTTGAGTAATGTAGGGAGTTATAAGAATGCATATGAGCTGTGGAATAAATTGGAAGAAGTGCACAAGAACCCTACAACAACTCAAAGAGTAGAGGAGCCCAAAGGGATGAGTCAAATGGTTCAAGAAGAAGAAAAAGAAGGAGAATTGACCATCTCATCAAGTGAAGTGGAAGAAGAAAGTGAGAGGTCATCCACCTCATCTAGAGAAGAGGAGGAGGTCGCCACTTCAAGAATTGAGGGGGAGGAAAGATCTTCACTAATGCATGAACAAGAGGAAGCATCCACCTCTTCCAAGGTTGAAGAAGAAGTCAATCTAGCCTCCACCTCCACCAAAGCCAAATTGAAAGAGCATATCACGTGCTTTGGTTGCAATGAAAAGGGGCACTACAAGGACAAGTGCCCGAAAGGTAAAAAGGAGGTAAAATCTACACTTATTTCAAGTTCTTTAAACTCTAACATGGGTTGTAGGAATAAAGAGGCTCAAGCTAAGAAGAAAATTAGATGCTTCACGTGTGGAGAGCTAGGACACTACCACACAAGATGCCCAATGAGTGGAAAGGTCAAGAAAATGGAGCATCTAAGAAGATGGGAGAAAGAAGAGAGAAGGAAGCAAAGATCACAACACGGAGGGACTACAAGGGTAAGGGAGGTAATTCCTAACCCTAGGTCAATTTGCCATTCAAATTTAAATACCTCCATGAATGTTAGAACTAATGCAAATTGTTCATCCATGCATGCTAGATTTCATGAAAACTGCCTAATGGTGCATAACTTTGGTTTTAAATATAATGATAGGACTAAGGATAACAAGGTAGATCAATATTCTAAGAAAAGTATGCATCATGGTAAATCTAGGACCTTTGTATCTAAAGATCATGGCACTAATCCCAAGAAGGGAAAGAATGTGCCTAAGAAAATGTGTAGTTCTAGGGATGTCCAAAGTGGACATAGGGACTCCAAAATTAAAGGTCTAGAGAGGGAAAATCAAGCCTTGAGGGCAAGACTTGATACATTAGAAAAAGCCCTAGAAAGATTCACGGTTGGATCTAAGGGCTTAGACATGGTGTTGGGTAGCATCCAACCCAACTATGATAGATCGGGATTGGGGTAGCGATCTAAGACCTCCAAGGGCTATGGAAAGAAGCATGTTGGGAAAACATACAATCTTAGTAAGGAGGGAAAGTCCAAGGATGACAAGGGAATGTCGTCCATCCAAGGTTAAAAAGGTAAATTTTGTAGATCAAGAGTCACCGGTGGCACACCGGTGTGGCCTAGTGTGGATGGAGTCACCTAGGGAGGTGACAAAGGCTAAGAGCTCAAGGGGGAGCTCTAGGAGCCTTTGGGGTCCATGGTAAATGGATCTCAAAAGTTTCTCCCTTAGGAAATTAGATGAAATATGCCAAAAGGGGTTGGAAGACTTAGGTAAGTCTTAATCCTAGATTTTGGCACATTAAAAGGAGAATTTAGGGGGAAAAGGTGAAAAAGGAGAGTTAATTGATAAAATTGAGGTTTAATGGTGGAACATCATATAATTCAATGATATAAATGAGTTGTGATCAAGGAGAAGAGGATGCATTGAAGAGAAGTGAGAATTAGCACTTTTAGGATGAGCCCATTTGATACATTTTAGAAGAAGTAGGATTTCGTGCCAATCTTGGGATTTGGAGTACATTTATTTGGAAATATATTTTTTCCACGTAAATATTGGCTTCACAAGTCTCCCCACGAAATTTTATAATTTTTGGAGATTTGTAGAATTTTTAGGGCATTTCTGAATTTCGGCCTGAAAAACCTGAAAATCAGGTATCAGTCGACTGCCCTGGGGGCAGTCGACTGGTCTCGAGCCCAGAAACATTCTGTGAGTTTTGGGAGTCGACTGCCCTAGGGGCAGTCGACTGGTCCGTAGGATGAAATTGAAAAAGGGAAAATTGGCAAATCAGAAATTATAAATTTGGATTGTAGGATATGGTTGTGGATTAGAATTCTTGATACCCCTTGAAAGAAATGTTATCCCATGTTTTAATAAGGATTTATTGGAAATCTTGAAAATCAAGGATGGTTGATAAGTTTCCCTAGGTATCTAAGATTTAGAGGTTAAACAGGGAACATTGAGGACAATTCCATGTGTCGAATTATGATGGGTAGATTTGACAAACACATGGAATTAGAAACGAATTTGAAAGCTGATACTTAATGCAAAATCCTTAAGAAACTTAGATGTGTACCAAAAGTCAAGCACACTTGATATTTCCATGATATCATATTTTTCTAGGATAGGGTGTATCCTAGCAAGTGTGCTTGCAAGCTTTAGAGTTTTTTGATGTTGTTGAGTTCTTATTGACACTAGGGATAAGGGTGCTTGGGGAGCAGGCCTTTAATGGTGCTCAAAGGGAAAAGAACTCGAGTGTTAGGGAAGAACCTAACTTGGTGTTAGGAGGTTAAGTTGGGTAGAACTTAACCCTTTGAAAATGAAAATTAGGAGAAGGCATGAGTTAAGGGGGAGGTTGTCTCCTATTTGCCTTAATTTTCATAAGAAAACTTTTGGGTTTTGTACCAAACTTGGGAATGGGGATAGATACATGGTGAAATGTATTTTTCCCAAGTAGGTATGGGTAGCACAAAGTTCTCCACGAAATTTGGGAATCTTTGGAGATTTGTGGAATTTCTGGCCCGTTTCTGAAATTCGGCCAAAAAACTGATTATCAGAGTATCAGTCGACTGCCCTGGGGGCAGTCGACTGGTCAGGGCTGGTGTGCGTATCCAGCAGCTGACTTGGGTCCGAGTGATTAAAAACAAGTGTATGGGGGGTTAGTACACGTTATTTAGGACCATTTGGGATTAAAAGAACTAATAATTGGGATATTATTGGGGTCTTTTGATGTATGGCAAAGGGGGAGAGATGTTGGGTTTAAGTGGGAAACCAAACATACCTTTGCTAGAAACCCTAGGTTTAGGGGAGCTAAGATTAAGGGGGAGCATGATTGCTCCATTCTTGGCGTAAGGGGAACCTTGGAGAGGTTCTTAAAAAACCTTTGTAAGTCCAGTGTAAGGGGGAGCTTGGGAGAAGCTTTAAAAAGCCCGGTTTGTTAGAAAATCCTAACTTGGAGGGTTAGGTAGTGAAAATCCTAGCTTGGAGGGCTAGGTGTGGGAAAATCCTAACTTGGAGGGTTAGGCGGTAAAAATCCTAGCTTGGAGGGCTAGGTGTAAAATTCCTAACTTGGAGGGTTAGGTGTGGGATGCCTTGGGATAGGATCCAGTTATGCATTGCATATGCATTCATTTAGCATGTTTTTTTACTACTTACTACTATCTTGCTTTCCTAACTTAAACGGATTGCCAAACATCAAAAAGGGGGAGATTGTTGGAGCAATCGGCCCTAAGATGGTCCGGTGTGACCATGGGTTTTGATGTTTGGGAAAAGGGTTTAAGTTAGGTTTACCCTTGTATTTGATATGCGTATGTTGAGTGTGCAGGTTGTACAAGTTAAGCATATGGACCTGACTGGACGGCCTCAGTACGGTGAAGGATGGCATGGAGGCCAGCTGGAGGCTGGCGTGCGCATCTGAGGGACCATGGAGTGCAGGGACGATGAGATGATGGGCGCGGACTTTGAGGCGTACGTGAAGGGTGGCATGGAGGCAAGCTGGAGGCTTGCGTGCGTATCCGAGGGACGAGGGCCAAAGATGAAGAGGGCGCGAAGGCAATAGTCGAGGCTGCGGATGAGGAGTCAGTCGAGTCGTGAGGATCGAGTGCTGTGTGAATGTACTCGGGAAAGGGTTTAGCTAGGGACCAGTCGACTGCCCTGGGGGCAGTCGACTGGTAGGTGGCTGGTGAGCTGGCAAATTCAAACGTTGGAGTGTCAACGGTCGAATTTGGCTGGCACCAGTCGACTGCCCTGGGGGCAGTCGACTGGTAGCGAGAAATCAGCCCCGAGTCCTATTTAAAGAGGACGTCGTGGTGGCTGAGTTTCTTGACGAAACTTGTCTTGGTTAAGGGCAAGTTAGTAGTCTTCGTGTTCAGAGCTTTGTTTGGTGTTGTGGTGAGGTTTCTCCACCCACAAGGAGCTACACGAGATAGCCGGAGGTTATCCGGGGAGTGATCCACCGATGGATTGTTAGATTAGTCACCCGGCCGGGGTGGATACCAACTAAATCTGAGGCGTTAGCATTGGTTAGTCTTTGTTCTTATTGTTTTATTTGTATTTCCGCTGTGCTAACATCTTGTAGAGAACGAAGACATCAAAATACGCTATTCACCCCCCCTCTAGCGGACCGACAACGATCTAACAAAATGTCTATTTATTGGATACCCTAAGGAAACGAAGGGTTACCAATTCTATCATCCCTTGGAAAAAAGGTGTTTGTTTCAAGGCATGCTGTTTTTCTGGAACAAGAATTTCTTTTACAAGAAAATAGTGGGAGTGGCATTGAACTTGATGAAGTTCAAGAAACTCCAATAGACATTACAGAGACACCTAGTCTAGACCCACAACCAATACCTCATAATGATGAGCTATCAGTTGAACCTAAAACAACACCACCTCTTCGTAGATCTGATAGAACACGCAATATTCCAGAGAGATACGAATTTCTCATAAGTGAATCGAACGACGTGTTACTCATAAGCGATGACGAACCTATCAGTTATGAAGAAGTTCTGAAATGTTCAGAAAGGGACAAATGGCTTGAAGCCATGAAGTCGGAAATGGATTTCATGTACGAAAACCAAGTATGGGACTTGGTTAACCCACCTGAAGGGATTAAGCCCATAGGGTGCAAGTGGGTTTTCAAGAAGAAAACCGACATGGAAGGTAATGTTGTTACCTTTAAGGCTAGATTAGTGGCAAAAGGATATCGTCAAAAACAAGGAATTGATTATGACGAAACCTATTCGCTAGTAGCTATGCTTAAATCCATTCGGATGCTCCTAGCCATAGCAGCTCATTATGATTCTGATATATGGCAAATGGATGTGAAAATAGCTTTCCTTAATGGAAACTTGCTTGAGGATGTATACATGATACAACCTGAAGGTTTCACATCGGTTGATAAAACCAAAGTATGCAAGCTTCGACGATCCATATATGGACTGAAGCAAGCATCTAGGAGCTGGAACATCCGTTTTGATGAGACAATCAAAGAGTTTGATTTCTCACAAAATCCTGACGAACCTTGTGTGTACAAGAAGGTTAGTGGGAGTGCAGTCGTATTCCTAGTATTGTATGTCGATGACATATTACTTATAGGAAACGACATATCAGTTTTACAGACAGTTAAAATTTGGTTGTCCAAAACTTTCTCCATGAAAGACCTGGGAGAAGCAACCTATATCCTTGGGATTAGAATCTATAGAGATAGATCAAAACGGTTGCTTGGTCTTTCGCAGTCTACATATATAGACCGAGTGCTAAAAAGGTTTAGCATGTCGGAATCCAAGAAAGGTTACCTTCCCATCAGGCATGGGATCAACCTTTCGAAGTCTATGTGTCCGCGCACAGAAGACGAGAGGATTTGCATGAATAAGATTCCCTATGCATCCGCGATAGGATCTATCATGTATGCTATGTTATGTACTAGGCCCGATGTATCGTATGCTTTGAGTGTCACAAGCAGATACCAGTCGGATCCAGGAATGGATCATTGGGCGGCTGTTAAGACAATCCTTAAGTACTTAAGAAGAACTAAGGATGTGTTCCTAATATATGGAGAAGGAGATATGGTAATACGTGGGTATACAGATGCCAGTTTCCAGACAGATAAGGATGACTCCAAATCACAGTCTGGATACATATTTACTTTGAATGGAGGCGCAATAAGTTGGAAGAGTTCCAAACAAGACACCGTAGCGGATTCTACTACGGAAGCGGAATATATCGCAGCTTCGGAAGCAGCAAAGGAAGCAGTCTGGATCAAGAAGTTTGTCTCCGAACTTGGCGTGGTTCCAACCATTGATGAAGCAGTGCCGGTTTACTGCGACAACAATGGAGCTATTGCACAAGCAAAGGAACCAAGGTCTCATCAGCGATCCAAACACGTGCTTCGCCGCTATCATCTGATCAGAGAGATTATAAGTAGGAATGACATACAATTTGAGAAAATTCCCACTGAAAGGAATTTAGCGGATCTTTTAACTAAGGCCTTGCCTCAAAGCAAGTTTGAGGGTCATGTTAGAGCCTGTGGTATTGGATACCGTAGCGATTGGCATTAGGCCAAGTGGGAGTTTGTTAGTGATATGAGAGAAGTGTCCTAAGGCAATCGCCTTATGATTGTAAACATTTATTTTAATAAATGATAATTCACTATTTGAGTATACATATGTGTGTATTTGATTGGGATCTTAAACTCATCTACTGAATGTCCGCAATACAATTCACAGCATAAGAGAATTTGTGATGGGATCACAACTAGTGATTATCTCTAAATGTGCAATTGTGAAGTATTGAAAATATCCCTAGTCGATGAATTGATAAATACGGACACTATCAATTCTGTTGAGACTAGCATGGGTTATTCTCTAATCAGCTGATTCTCACTAGTTGGTGACATTGGGATGTCCGGAGATAAACATGGATGCTAGTTAAGGGAACTAGTTCATTGGAGTGACTAGCTGTAAAACTTCATATGGTAATCTATATAGATATGTCAATGAAGTTCTTACTGCAGCTTAAGTGCGATGTTCCTTTGACTTGCGGTGTTCAAGTCATCTTGGTCATGGAGACTTATACTTTAACATCTTAAGCAAGCATCTCCTAGGAGGTGTGGACCCAGGATGATTGGGTATAAGCCGAAGTGCCCGAAGATGTTTGAGCTGCCTACAAAGGATTCACCACTCCTTGCGAGGAGATGTATACCCAGGCCTATCGTCGGATTGTTACTCAAAGCCTCTGGCCAGAGCATATCATGTTTAGAGTGTGAGTCTCTTAAATACATGAGAGTAATTAGAAATCCAAAGGACGAGAAAGACACTACTTGGGCTAGGTGTGACGTAGTCAGCCTAGTGGGGACTGACACATATAGACCGTGTCCTGAACCAAGTGGGTATAAGATGGCGAAGGGAATGGGGCACGATTCATTAGAGCTGCTGAAGGGTTTCAGAATTACTTCTGAGGTCAAACCGTTGATCTTTCGATTAATTGGGGGTCATGATGTACTACTAGGTGCCACTCATGATCGTTCTATAATTGGTTAATTATAGACGACCAAAATAAATCGAAAGCCTATTTAGTCACACGCACTACGAGTAATCCGAGGGATTTAAAACGAGTTGAAAATTGGATTTTCCAATCAAGAGAAATAAGTCGAATCTGAGTTAATCAGAGGCGCAACGGAAACTTAAAATGGCTAAGTCTTTTGAAGGCTTATTGGGCGAATTAAATGAGTTTGATTCGCGATCGGTTCGGCTTGGTTTGGCCGGCCAAAGAGGGTGCTGACCCCCTTTGGTTTGGCCTGCCATTAAAAGGAGAGAAAACCAATTAATTTGGTTTAATTAATAAAATAAATCTAGCGCGAATTGTTTTATAAATTAAGGATAAATAAATTTGTATAAATAAATTTATATAAATAAATTTATAGAAATTTATTCTTTTTATGGAAATTAAAATGATCCATGAAATGGTTTATTTTAATTTTATAAAATCAATTATGAATTGATTTTTTCATAATAAGAAAGTTTATAAATTTCTTATAAAATTTATTCCATAATAAAAGGAGAGAAGGTATTTGTTTTATTATAAAGTTAGTTATAATAAAACTTGGCTTAAATGGAATAATTAATAAGAGAATTTATAGGATAAATTTCTTATGAAAATTCCGTTAAGAGGGAGACTTGGCAAGGGAGAGGTTGCTATATAAAGGAACCAAGGCTAGGCTTGAATTCCTTAATTGATTGAGCTATCAAGAGATTAATTCTCTCCCTCTCTCTCTTATCCTCTTCCTCTCCTTCTCCTTCCCCTTAGGGCCGGCGCCCCTTTGATCACCTTAGGGCCGGCGCCCCTTGCTCAACCTAGGGCCGGCGCACCCCACTCTTCCAAGGAGTTGGCGTGAGCAACCATCACCAAGAAGGAGCCAAACAAGAAGAAGAAGCGGATCGCAACTCCTCTCTTCCCTGAATTTTGATTCCGTTTCTTGTTGGTAAGTTTCCATTCTTTTCTCTTGTTCTTCTAGTTGTGCCTTCCGAGAATCTAGTAGTTTTCGTCGGCACAAAACTCATGGCTTTGCGAAGTCATCCCGAAGAGAACTCGACGTGGACGCGAATAGAGGCGGAGCTTCCAAGGGACGCTACGGTTGGATCTCGTCCCTTTCTTCGAGTTACGTAAGGTACAAAGTAAATTAGTTTACTTTTCCGCAAAGTTTTAATTTATGATCATGTCTACACATCATAAGGTTACATGCTAGATACGCGGTTAAAATAATTTATGAAATTATTTTATGCTAATTCTTCAGCTGCACGTAAAATTTTAAAAATATTACGAACCCGTATCCTTGTCAACATGCACCCGGTCCCAACACAGAGTACAAACATGATTTGATCAAGTGAAAATAAGGTCACGGTAAACACGACATAACCAACATGGGTAAGTTTAAGGGCACATCACAAGTTAAAACAAACTGATTAGTGCAAAAATCATAACTTATGAACCAAACAGAAAGGAAACAACAGTAGTCAAACTTACTTGGGCGCCATTGGAGTTGGTTGGGTTGTTTGAAAAGAACACACAAGTGTCTTGCTGAAACTTGGGTAGGAGAAAAGAGCGTGCGACCTCACAAATCGCGCAGGAGACAGCAAGCTTGCGGGAGAGGAGCTCAAAAACTTGCGGAGGAAATGAGAGAGTTGGCAAGAAGGAACTGCAGAGAAGTTCGGGCTCACAGAGAAGGCTTGCGCAGGTCAAGGGAGAACTCATGCACTCATAGAGCTCACAGGGAAAGCAAAAGCAGATTGCAGGAAGAAGAGAAAGATGAGAGGAGACGGCGCCTAGGGTTGAGGATATGAGGAGAAGAGTGAATTAATGGGTTGGTGGACCGATCACTAACCGAAATAAATGTTGCTGATCGGATCCACCATCCGATCCAGAGTACCCAGACTGATCAGGTTAGATCCTGATCGGTGAAAGTGGCTTCTGATCGGTCTGCGTGACCGATCAGGGCAGTCCTTGATCGGTCTGCAGATCGATCCATACAGAATCGGATAGAAGGCTTCTGTGGGCTTCCTGATCGGTCAGTGGACTGATCAGAAGCGTCCCTGATCAGTCATCCTGACCGATCAGGAATAGCCTGATCGGTCGGTGGACCAATCAGGTCCCAGCCTGAGGCTCTGATCAGAATCAGCTCTGATCGATCTGCCTGACCGATCAGGAACAGGTATGGTTTATCAGGATTTTACCAGGATGCTCCTGACCATTCTGCTGACTGAACAGGTACAACCTGATCGGTCGGAGTGACAGATCAGGTAGAGTCCTGATCGGTCGATGGACCGATCAGGATCATCTCAGAAGCAGAAACCATAATATGAAGTGATTCCTGATCGGTCTACGGACCGATCAGATTTAAGAGAAATGTCTGAAACCTGATACACTCGATTCAAACACCCCTTTCAGATTCTAAAACAGTCAGATTTCATTCTTTGATCCTGGAGATGATCTCTTAACTATAGTTTATTCCTCGAATCAAGAATCCTTATGATTCTACAACCTCTCTGTTGTAAAAACAATGCTCCAACCAAGTGAAGTCAAATTCAATTAGAATATCCAACCAATCGAAATCAAGTTTGTACCAAAAACAAAACTCCAATCAAGTTTCCTTGATTGGAATGTCCAAGTATGTTCTTGGAACCAAATACACATGTATTATGTATTGGTTTTCCCCATACTTGGTCAAATTAATGATTTTTGTCTCTTTAACCTAATTGCTCAAGGGATGCAAGAACATTTTGAGTAATTAGGTTGATCCTAACATCTCACCCCATTTCTAGCAATCAAAAATATTTTGTTAACCCTTATAGTTTGTGTGAGATGTCCCCAAGTTGCCCAACAATTGTTGCCCACACAATTTGAAATGATCATGAAGAGTTTTTACAATTCTATTGAGCACGGCACATTCCCAACTCCCTCCTTGAGAAACTAAATTCATTTTCAGGGAGTGGTTTAGTGAAATTGTCAGCTAGATTCGATTTTGACTCCACATGCGAGAGTACAATATCTCCTCTAGCAACATGATCCCTAATGAAGTGGTGACGCACTTCAATGTGTTTGGTCCTTGAATGGTGGACTGGATTCTTTGTAAGGTGTATTGTGCTTATGTGTCACACAACACTTGCACACCCTTGTAGGATAATCCATAGTCCTCTAGTGTGTGTATCATCGACAATAATTGTGATAAACTCTCTCCCATGGCGATATACTCTGTTTCGGTCATGGAGAGAGCAACACAATATTACATTCGGCTTGACCAATTTACTAAAGATGATCCTAAAAATTGGCAACCCCCACTTGTGTTTTTCTGATCCAACTTGCACCCAGCATAATCGGAATCGGTATAGCCAATTAAGTCAAACGACTTTGCACGGGGGTACCAAAGACCGACTCCAATTGTGCCCTTAAGGTATCTCAAAATTCTCTTTACAGCAATTAAATGAGATTCCTTGGCACAGACTTGGTATCTAGCGCACATACCCACAGCAAAAAGAATATCTGGGCGACTAGCTATGAGGTATAGCAAACTACCTATCATACTTCGATATTGGGTTAGGTCAACGAGCTTCCCACTCTCATCATTGTTTAACCTCGTGTTTGTCGCCATGGGAGTGGTTACCTCCTTAGAGTCACTCATGTTAAATTTTCTGAACATCTCTTGAGTATATTTAGATTGATGCACATGGATTTCATCTCGACTTTGTTTGATCTCAAGTTCAAGGAAGAAAGTCAATTGTCCCACTAGACTCATCTCAAACTCACTCTCCATGTGTCCAATAAACTCATTCAAATAGCCCTTGTTGTTAGAGCCACAAATTATGTCATCGACATATACTTGGGCTACAAATATATTGTCACCACCTCTTCGTAGAAATAGTGTAGGGTCTATTTGTCCTCTCACGGTGCCTTTTTCAATTAGGAATGTCGACAACCGCTCATACCAAGCCTGAGGTGTTTGTTTTAGGCTGTAAAGAGCCTTCTTGAGCTTAAACATGTGGTTTGGAAATTCGGAATTTTCAAATCCCGGAGGTTGTTCAACATAGACCTCTTCTCTAATGAAACCATTTAAGAAGGCCGATTTAACATCCATTTGATAGAGTTTGAAACCTCTATGTGCTGCAAATGCAAGCATCAACTGAATGGATTCTAATCGTGTCACGGGAGCATAGGTCTCATCGTAATCAAGGCCTTCAACTTGATTATAGCCCTTGGCTACTAAGCGTGCCTTGTTTCTTACAATTTCTCCCTTATGGTTCAATTTATTTTTGAAGACCCATTTGGTTCCATTAATTGTGGTCCTCTTAGGTCTAGGAACTAAATCCCAAACTTGGTTTCTCTCAAATTGACCTAATTCATCTTGCATAGCAATGATCCAATCGGGATCATGCAATGCCTCGTCAACTACTCTAGGCTCAATTTCAGAGATCAAGGCAACCTCATTAGCCTCATTCTTAAAGAATAATCTAGTTCTAACCCCATGATGGATATCTCCAACAATTTGGTCTTGGGGATGACTAGAGGCTAACCTAGTTTGCCTTAGTGTTGGAGGTGCTTCCTGGATAGTTTCACTAGACACAGGCTCAGACTCAGGGTCCGGCTGAGCTACATGTTGTCTAGGCTCACCATCATCAGATTCATCCGCAACATTTCCAACACTTGGACTCTCATCCAATCCTAGTCTCCTAAGTTCGAATTGAACTCCCTCTACATCTTCTGATTGATCAATTGCCTTTGGGGTCTCCTCAAAAATGACATCAGAAGATTCTTTAACTAATCTAGATTTCTTGTTGTAGACTCGGTAAGCTTTGCTGACAAGGGAATACCAGACCAGTATCCCTCCATCAGCTTTAGCTGTGAACTTCCCAAGGTGATCCTTGGTGTTTAGAATGAACACCTTACACCCAAACACCCGGAGATGTTTAGCTGTAGGTGGTTTTCTAATCCAAAGTTCGTGAGGAATCTTCCCTAAAAATCTATGAATGAGGACTCAGTTTTGAACATAGCAAGTTATGTTCATAGCTTCAGCCCATAAGTAGCTCGGTAAAGAGTACTCATTAAGCATGCTTCGTGCAGCCTCTTGTAAGACTCGGTTCTTCCTCTCTACAACACCATTTTGCTGTGGTGTTCTAGGAGTAGAGAACTCATGTCTATATCCTCTTTCTTGACAAAATTCTAAAAATCTATGATTTTGAAATTCTCCTCCATGATCACTCCTAATTGTTTTAATTGTTGTAGATTTTTCATTTTCAATTCTTCTACAAAAGGAAATAAAAACATCTAGAGTTTGATCCTTATGTTTTAGAAAGTAAGTCCAAGTATATCTAGTATAGTCATCAATGATCACAAAACAATACCTACTACCATTCAATGAGATTATAGTACTACAATCAAACAAATCCATATGTAGTAAATCTAAAGCAGTAGAGGTACTTACAATGCTTTTACCTTTGTGAGATGCTTTCGTTTGCTTACCCATTTGACATGCATCACATAACTTTTCCTTTTCGTATTTGATGCTTGGTAAGCCATGGACAAGTCCTTTGTTGGCCAATTTTTGGATATTCTTCATGTTTATATGTGCCAACTTCCGATGCCAAAGTGTAGACTCTTCTTCTTTGGACATGAAACACTTAATAGAGGCATTAATAGCACTTTTAAAAGAAACTTGATAAATATTGTCTATCCTTGTGCCTACTAGTACCGTGTCAAGTGTGTCATTTTGTCTAACTCTCATTGACTTGGTTGAAATTCAATTGTGTAACCTGCATCACACAATTGACTGACACTTAGGAGATTGAAAGTCATCCCCTTGACTAGAAGGACATTTTTAATTCTAAGACATTTAGATATTTGAATGTCTCCTATCCCTACAACCTTAAGGCTATCATTATTACCAAATGATACATTACCTCTACTTTTGCTTTGTAGGGTAGTGAACAATGATCTATCCCCGGTCATGTGTTTGGAGCACCCACTATCAACAAACCAAGTTGATAGATGCTCCCCCTCAATCAATGCCTACACAATACGAAAAATAGAAGATTTAGGTACCCAAACCTTGGGACCTAATGCACCTTCAATGCATGATTTTGGCACCCATGCCTTAGTCATTTTCTTTTGAACCCTAGAAACCTTAGATGATCTAACATGGGTTCTTGACATCAATGAAACAATGGTTGGTTCTTTAGGTCGGTAACCTATACCGGCCTTGTTGTAAACCGCTCTTTGAGCGTTTAGGATCATGTCCAAAGTCTTGAAGCTAGTTGAGAATTTCTCAAGAAGACTCTTGAGTTTCTCCACTTCACTCTTCAAGGCTTTGTTCTTATCCTCTAGGACTTCCACATGCAAGTCATCAATATTCTCAACCTTAGAGGATTTTAATTGCTCTACTTCTACTTTTAAAGACTTAACTTTTTCCTTAGACTTCTTTAACAAATTAGTTAAGCATGCAATGGTTCTATAGCATTTATCCAACTCAGGAGAAATAACCTCTTCATCATCCAAAGATGATGAAACCGCGGTTGAAGAGTCCCTTGATTCATCACTACTCTCCATGTCTTCTATGGCCATGAGAGCTACATGACGAGTGCTCTTCTCCTCCTTTTCCTCTTTGGATGAGCTGGAAGAAGACTTATCCCATGTGGCCTTCAAGGCTTTCTTCTTCCTTTTTGATTTCTCCTCCTTCTTTAGTTTTGGACATTCATTCTTGTAATGCCCCTTTTTGCTATACTCAAAACATGTGACGTTAGATTTATCAACTTTAACTTCACTAGTGTTACCTTTCCCTTTGTAGCGTCGACTCTTCCTCATCATCCTTCTCACGAAGTTAGCCATCTCGGATGATGAGGACTCGCTTTCATCTTCTTCGGACTCGGATGAAGAAGATGAGACCTCCTTCTCCTTCTTCTTTTCTTTCTTCTTCTTGGCCTTGTCTCCTGCCACAAGAGCAACCCCTTCTCCTTGGGCCTTTGTTAGCGATCTCGTGTAATTTCATTTCACAAAATAAGTCATCTATCTTAACAATGGACAAGTCCTTGGATACCTTGTAGGCATCCACCATGGATGACCACAAAGCATTCCTCGCAAAGGATTTAAGAACATACCTTACAAGGTCGCGATTCTTGACCTTCTCATCGATGGAATGTAAACCGTTAAGTATTTATTTGAATCGACCATGGAGTTCACTTACCGTTTCGAACTCCTTCATGGTGAGGTTTTGAAGTTGGTTGAGGAAAAGATCCCTCTTGGCTATTCTTGAATCACGGGTGCCTTCATGAAGCTCAATGAGCTTGTTCCATAGGTCCTTGGCACTGGTGAAAGGACCAACTTTGATCAACTGCTCCTTGGTCATCCCACACTGTAGGGTGACCATAGCTTTTGCATCGGCTTCTCCTTTTTGGGTTTGTTCGGCAGACCATCATGAGGATTCAAGCTCTTGTCCCTCAGCGTCTTTTGGAGGGGTGAATCCCTCCTTCACAGAGAACCACATACCTATATCCTTCTTGACGTAGTATTCCATTCGTGATCTCCAATATTGGAAATTAGCCCCGTCGAAGAAAGGGGGTCGATTGGTGCTGAATCCTTCTCTCAAAGCCATTGTTGTTATGCTCTCGGGTGTTAGACCGTTGGATAGAGAACCTCGCTCTGATATCACTTGTTGGACCTTGGATGGCTAGAGAGGGGGGGTGTGAATAGCCAGATACAAAAACTTTGGCTTCTTTTTGATCTTTCTGCGATTATGGTTAGCAGCGGAAACAATACAGAAAGAAAGAACTGAAATACAGAAAGACAAAACACAAACCAGAGATGCAAACTCAGAGGGTTTACAAGGTTCAGGGATAACTTGCCCCTACTCCTTGGCGTGCCCGTGAGGTGGGCGATCCCTTGATCGTCGGCAGATCAAGCCCCGGAAATTCGGATATCACAGCCTCCTTCTCGGTGGAGAAACCTCTCCATAATAGTTTTAAGAGAATATATGATTAAGTACAGAGACTCGAGAAAGAACTTACAGACCAAGCTTAAGCATAGGCAAAGAAAGCGCAAAGAGAAGAGAACACTTCGAGCTCAACCCAACACAACTCCCACGCAAGAACCCTCAGCTCTTCGTGTCTGCATGTTGATCGACTCGCAAAGCTCTCCACTGATTCAAAGTACTCAAGTTGCAATAGATTCAAAAGATGCAGAGTTGTAAAGATGCTATCTCTTCATCGCTAGCCATCCCTTAAAACTCTGCTCATCGCCAGGCATGTCTACAGCTCACCAGGCGCATCTGCAGCTCACCAGGAGCGTATGCAACAACATACGACATGAACCTAGTGACCTCTACTGGGCTCAGTCCACTGAAACCTCTTCAGCCGAGCCTCAGGTCAGTTGCCAGCTCCGCCAGACAGTTGCCAGCTCGAGCCAGAATCCGTTGAATCTACAAAGGGAAAACGGATAATCCTGACCGAAGCGAAAGTCGCCAATTGACCCTCCTTCTTGGTTTGTGTCATCCCTACATTACCTGCACACTCAACAGATGCTTAGTACAACAAATCAAAAGTAAATCAGAGAAAACAGAAGCGTTTTAGAGCATTATCAGAAGTCTGACAACATTTTCAAATTAAAGTTCAGACACTGATCGATCACTCGGACCGATCAATGAAGATCCTGATCGATCAGGCTCCTGCCTGATCGATCCAGTGACTCTGTGACCAGTCACACTGACCGATCAAGGATCAAGGATCGGTCACCAGACCGATCCACCAGCTTACTGGGGTTTCAAGCCACAACCTGCAACCAAAGGCACCTGATCGTTCACCTGACCGATCAGGTTGTGCCCTGATCGGTCACACTGACCGATCAGGTCACCTCTGGACCAATCAGGACCCATCCTGATTGGTCCCTTTGACCAATTAGGGTTTTCTCCAGAATGCTTCTGATTTCTCTCTGATCGTTCACCAGAACGATCAGAAACCATACAGTTCTCTTTCTGATCTTTCACCAGAAAGATCAGACGCCCTGGATCGGTCATCAGACCGATCCACAACCAGGAGTTAATGCCAACTCCCTGATCGGACTACAGACCGATCCAGCTCCAACCATTTCAAACCTAAGTCCAGAGAACATGCTCCCTAGCCTTCTGACTCATTCTGGTCCCGGAGAAAGAGCTCACGTGCCCTTCTCCGACCAGTACACTCAATGCTCAGTCCCCCAGACCAAGACTTCGTGCCCAACTTCACTCACCGGGACTTTGTTCAACCTAGCTTCCCTCGCTAGGACCTGGCTTCACTCACCTGGGTTTCCTTCACATAGCTTCACTCGCTAGGACCCGACTTCACTCACCAGGGTTTCCATCACCCGACTTCACTCAACGGGATTTCCATCACCCGGCTTCACTCACCGGGGTTTCTATCACCCGGCTTCACTCACCGGGGTTTTCGTCACCCGGCTTCACTCACCGGGGTTTCCGTGCCCAGTCCCCGACCAAGACATAAGCCGAACTTATCTTACTCACCTAAACTTAAATCGGTGTCAACACCAAAACAACAATCAGGTCAGACTGCATCAACACCTTCGAACATCTTAATCAGCGCGAGCATCTTCCTCTAGACCTCCCCGGCAGCATGGTCAAGCTATCCGGTCTGACCGAGAAGCTACCCGAGGAAGCTCGCCGACCTTTCGTCTGATGGCTTGGGACTTGTTTCTCTTGTAGTTGTTTTCCTTTTCTTTTTGTAGAGGGCTTTTCCTCATTTTTGTAATGAACTTTAATATATTTCATATCTTTATCCCTTGCATGTGTCCTTTTGTGTTGCTTCCCATGTCTAAGCATTATCAGACTTTGTTTGCAATCGGGACCCTTCTAACCATTCTGACCTTCACAAGGTCGGCTCGAGGGAATGACTAACATCCTTGTCAAAGAGTGTGAGAGCCTACAGAGCTCCATAAGTTAGGCCAAGGCACGGGCTAGCCCGCCCGTTACTTGCCAGCTCAGTGGGACTGTGAGAACTTGATCGGTCCGATTTTACGGAGTGCGGGTTGCCATGGTCCCATCAAGGACACTGAGCCAAGTGGTGGCATGGGAGCATGCCCACTTATAACTCGCTGACAAAGCGAGAGCCTGGATACTTGGTCGATTCGATTCTAAGGAGTGTGGGTAGCCACACGTCCGATCGGGGACACCGAGCAAAGGGGTAGTGTGGAGGCATGCCCACATATAACTCACTGATAAAGCGAGAGTCTAGACAGTTAATCGGTCTGATCCTAAGGAGCGATGGTCGCCACACGTTCGATCAGGGACACCGAGCCAAGGGGTGGCATGGGGGCATGCCCACTTATAACTCACTGACAAAATGAGGGTTTGGACAATTAGTCGGTCTGATTGTAAGGAGCATGGGTCACCATGCATCCGATCGGGGACACCAAGCCAAGTGGCGCCCATGGGGGCATGGCCACTTATAACTCACTGACAAAGCGAGAGTCTGGACAATTGGTTGGTATGATTCTAAGGAGTGTGGGTTGCCACGCATCCGATCGGGGGCACTGAGCCAAGGGGTGGCGAGGGGGCATGCCCACTTATAACTCGCTGATAAAGCGAGAGTTTGGACACTTGGTCAGTCCGATTCTAAGGATTGTGGGTCGCCACACGTTCGATCTGGGACACCGAGCTAAGTGGTGGCGTGGGGGCATGCCCACTTATAACTCGCTGACAAAGCGAGCATCTGGACACTTGGTCAGTCCGATTCTAAGGAGTGTGAGTCGCCACGCATCTGATCGGGGACACCGAGCCAAGTGGTGGCATGGGAGTATGCCTACTTATAACTCGCTGACAAAGCGAGAGTCTGGACACTTAGTCGGTCTGTTTCTAAAGAACGTAGGTTGCCACGTGTTTGATCAGGGACACCAAGCCAAGTGGTTGCGTGGGGGCATGCCCACTTATAACTCGCTGACAAAGCGAGAGTCTAGACACTTGGTCGGTCCGATCTTAAGGAGCGTGGGTCGCCATGCGTCCGATCGGGGACACCGAGCCAGGGGGTGGCATGGGGGCATGCCCACTTATAACTCGCTGATTAAGTGAGAGTCTGGACACTTGGTCTGTCCGATCCTAGGGAGCGTGGGTCGCCATGCTTCCGATCGGGGACACTGAGCCAAGGGGTGTCGTGGGGGCATACCCACTTATAACTCACTGATAAGCGAGAGTCTGGAGTGCCTGTATATGTTATTAGGACCTCGATGATTCATTAATATTACAGAGTTGAGAAATACAGCCGACTCACAGAGCCTCACTGTGGCTCTCTGTAAGGCTGGAGATGAATGGCACTCCAGGGTCGGTCTAACTTCTTTCCTTGTTTGCTCTCCAAGTAGTATGCTCCGGATGTCTGCTTCTGGATTACCTTGAAAGGACCTCTCCATTGGGGCTCTAGTTTGCTGACATCACTGACCGACTTTATCCTCTTCCATACGAGGTCGCCGACCTAGAATGTCCTAGCCAGCATTTTTCGGTCATATCTCTGCTTCATCCTCTTGCGATAGGTGAACATTCGAGCGATGGCCTTCTCTCGAATTTCCTCGACCATTTCCAGCTCCAAGCGTCTTCTCTCCGAGTTTTCTTCATCATAAGCTTTCCACCGATCGGACTCACACCCGCCTTCAACGGGCACCACTTCCTCGCTTCCATAGACCAACTGGAAAGGCGTGTGCGCCGTAGTCTCCCTCGGCATAGTCCGCTGGGCCCACAAGACGCAAGGTAACTCATCATCCCACATGCCGCCCATGTGATCCAGCTTTGTCTTCAATCCTCTTAGGATTTCCTGATTGACCACTTCCGCTTGCCCATTACTCTGAGGATATGCCACGAACGTGAATGGTTGCTAAATGCCATAAGCCAAACACCACTCTTTGATTTTTCTACCTTGGAACTGTCTTCCATTGTCTGAGACCAGCTTGTGAGGGATTCTGTATCGGCATAAAATATTCTGCCACAGGAACTTAATCACCGCCTGCTTGGTGATGCGCGCCAATGCCTCCGCTTCTATCTACTTGGAGAAGTAATCTACTGCCACCAATAAAAATCTCTTCTAAGCCGGAGCAGTAGGAAAAGGTCTCACTATGTCCATACCTCATTGGTCGAATGGGCAAGAGACCACCGATGCTTTCATCATCTCAACCGGTCGATGGGGAAGGTTGTGGTGCTTCTGGCATAACGGAAACATGGAGACTAGTCGGTCGGCGTCCTTCTGCAGGGTTGGCCAATAATACCCCTAGAGCAGCGTCTTCCAAGCCACGATCCTTCCTCCTGCATGACTACCGCAGATCCCCATATGTGTCTCCCTTAGCACATAGCCAACATCCTCGTCGCTCAGACATTTAAGCAACGGTCGAACGAAGGTCCTTTTATACAATGCATCCCCGACCAAGGAGTATTGAACCGCTCACTTTCTTAAGAGCCATGCCTCCTCTCGGTTGGCTAGGAGCATACAGTTCGTCAGGTAGGCAATTAGCAGTGCCCTCCAGTTGGTCCCGAGTTCCAATTCTGCTTGCTGCTCTATGTGCATCACCAACATAGTTTGACTAATCAGCTAAGGAAGTACCCAGGAGCCTACCGCACTGGCCAATTTGGCTAGCTCATCGGCCCGTAGGTTGCTTTCTCTGGGAATCTTCTTTAACTGGACCTCCTGGAATCCCACCTTCAACTTTTCGTAGGTCTCGACAAACGCCTACAATCGATCACTAAAGACTTCGAACCGACCCACGAGTTGCTGAGTGGCCAACTGGGAGTCCGAGTATAACACCACCCGAGTGGCACCTACATGCTTGGTGACCTACAATCCTGCAATGAGAGCCTCATACTCTGCCTCATTATTTGTGGCTCGGTATTCCAGTCGTACGGACAAATGCAACTGTTCCTCCTTTGGGGAGACCATCAGAATACCGATACCACTACTCTGCCGACCTGACAACCCATCGACATAGATTTGGCATGCCCTTCAGTTTCTTCTGAACGCAACTGACTCAGGAAATCCGCTAAGGCCTGTGCTTTGATGGCTGACCGGGATTGATACTGTATGTCATACTCACTCAACTCCATTGTCCATTTGCTTAATCGCCCTGACGCTTTTGGATTTGATACTACCTGACCCAAACTGTTGTTGGTCAAGACCACTATCGGGTGTGCTAAGAAATATGGCCGGAGTCATCGAGCGGCTAACAGCAAGACATAAGCCAACTTCTCAAGTGCCATGTAGCGGCACTCGACACCTATCAATAAGTGAGCAAAGAAGTACACCGGTTTTTGCTCAGCTTCCCCTTGCCTAACTAACACCATACTAACCGACTCAGCTGAGGTCGCCATGTACACGTACAGAACCTCTCCTAGCTCTGGCTTGGCCATGATGGGTAGTTTGGCCAGATAGGACTTCAGCTTCTCGAACGCCTTGTCACAGTCGGTATCCCACTGGAACTTAGTAGCTCAGCGAAGGGTCTTGGTGAAAGGCAGCCCCCACTCGGCAGATCAGGAGATGAACCGAGACAACGCCATGATCCGTCCGATGAGCCTCTGAGCCTCCCTAATGTTTCATGGTGGGGGCATATCTAGCAGGGCTTGTACCTTACTCGAGTTGGCCTCAATACCTCTCTCGTTGACAATATACCCGAGGAATTTCCCGCTTCGAGCTCCGAAGAGGCACTTGGTCGGACTCAGCTTCAGCCCATACCTGCGCAAGGTGCGACAGGTCTCCTCCACGTCTTGTACCAAATCGGCCACTTGGCTCGTCTTGATTAAAATGTCATTCACATACACCTCGATGTTCCGCCCGATTTATACCCGAAAGACTTTGTTCATCATGCACTGATAGGTGGCCCCTACATTCTTGAGTCTGAATGGCATGGCAGTATAGCAATACGTACCATCTACTGTGATGAAGCTAACCTTCTCCTGATCCTCGACAGCTAGGGGCACCTGGTGGTAGCCTTGATATGCGTCCAACATAGATATGAGTTCGCTACCAGCAATCGAGTCGACTATCTGGTCAATCCTTGGCAATGGATAACAATCCTTCGAGAAGGCTCAGTTAAGGTCCCGAAAGTCAATGCAGACTCACCACTTGTTGTCGGGTTTGGCCACGAGGACCACATTGGCTAACCAGGCCAGCAATTGGACCTCCCTGATGTGCCCACCCTCCAATAGCTTTCGACCTCCACTCGGATGACCATGTTCTGATCTGTCCTGAAATCTCTCTTGCGCTACTTGACCAGCCAGGCATTTGGATACACATGCAAGTGGTGCTCGGCAACATCCGGCCGGACGCCTTGTAGATCCTTTACCGACCAGGCGAAAGCATCCTGGTTCCAAGTTGGGCACTCTAACAGTGGCTTCTTCAACTCGACAGGCAGGCTCATTGCTATCCTGACTTTGGTCTCAGCTCGGTCAGGGAGTAGTTGAGCTTCCCCTTTGTTCTCGTGCAGCTCCACCCAAGGGGAGGCTTGCACCATATTGCAGCTGGTAGACGTTCGCCTTAATTTCTAACCTTCTGCCTGAATGTCGTCCACATAGCATCGGTGGGTGACTCGTTGATCTCCATTCACTTCCCCGACTTGGTCGCCGATCGAGAACTTTATCTTGAGGTAGAATATCGAGACCACTGCCCGAAACTCTTGAGTGATGGCTGTCCCAAAATCACGTTGTAGGCTAAAGGGGCATCCACTATTAAGAAGTAGATCATCTGGTTCTCTTTAGGGGCTCCTCGCCTAAGGACATGGCCAGACGTATCTACTCGATTGGATGCACCTGGTTTCCTGTGAATCCGAACAAGGTTGTGGCTACCAACTCCAGTTGGGATGGCTCGATCTATAATTGGTCGAAAGCTTTCTTATACAGTATGTTGACCGAGCTGCCCGTGTCCACTATGGTGCGGTGGACCTGATAATTGGCAATCACAGCAATGATGACCAAGGCATCGTCATGGGGGACCTCTAATCTTTGCAGGTCCTATGGTTCGAAACAAATTTGAGGGCCTTGTGCCTGGGTAGCACTCATCCCTACCTGGTGAATCTCTAGTCGGTGCACCTAGGCCTTCTGGGCTTGGTTTGAGTCTCCCCCGGTCGGCCCACCCGAGATCACATGGACCCCTCCTCGGATAGCAGAATCCTCGGATGGCGTTCTGCTGGTTGGCCTGTTCTTCATCCATCTCCTCGGTATCTGCATTCTCCTCCCAAGGGAATTGGTTACGAGTGGTAGGTGGGTTCCGCCTAGGCTCTCCTACCACCGGTACTGCCGCGGGACTTCCCCGACCCAAACTGCATCCCGGGGAGATTTGATGCCAGTGCCCCCGAGTGGCAGGGGCCCGACCCCTCCCGACTTGTCAACATTCCTTGGTGTTGTGCATGTTGCTCTGGTGGAAAGCGATGTAAGGCCTCCATTGGGTCAGCATACATCCCTAAGCCACTTGCTGTAGGTGTCTTCACTCCATCCCCACCCGGTTGATTGCCCCTCTTGGGCTACAGATGGGTCAGCTCGTCAAGCGGCTACTCTAGGTAGGACTGGATGCTGGGGCACTACCGACCTCTTTTTTCCGAGCGGCCTGTGCTTCCTCCACGTTGATGTATTTGATAACCTTTCCTAATAAACTGTCAAAATCCTTTGGCAGCTTCCTGATCAGCGAGTGGAAGAACTCTCCCTCCTGCAGTCCCTGGGAGAATGCGCTTATCAACACCTCAGGAGTGGCGGTCGGCACATCCATGGCCACTCCATTGTACCTCTTGATGTAGGCTCGGAGTGACTCTTTCGGGCCTTGCTTTAGCGCGAACAGGTTGAGGCTAGTTTTATGGTGCCTTCGACTAGTCGCGAAGTGCTGCAGGAACAACCTCCTGAGCTCCTCAAAGCTGAATACGAACCCATTTGGGAGTTGGTTGAACCATCGCTGAGCAGGCCCTGACAAAGTTGTTAAGAAGGCTCGGCATTTTATGCCCTCGGGGTATTGGTGAAGTAGGGTGGTGCTTTCGAACTTCATGAGGTGCTCCTCGGGGTCACTTGTTCCTGAGTACTCTGGTATGGGGAAGAATCAGAGATGCTTAGGGACAGGATCCTCGAGGATCTGCGAGGAAAAGGGGCAACATGCTAGGGAAATAGGCGGGGGGTCGGCTAGGCCCTTTCTCTTATCCGGGTGCTGCCGGTGTGTCTGACTGGATGTGGAAGCCTCGGCGAGATTGGAGTGAGCCTTATCGCTTCTAGGTTAGTAGAATGCAAGGGGGAATGGGATTGAAGTGCCCTTTGGTCGGGCAGCGTTCCCCCGACCCGCCGAGTTTCCTAGGGCTGAGGTTTTGGGAAATCGAGTCGTCGGGCTACTTGCATGTAAAGGCAACTGGGGGGTCTTCTGAGCTCAAACAGCCATCAGAAACTCATAGTCCTCTGGCGTGATGGTCATCGTCTCTCAGTTGGGATTTTCCATCTTGCACTCTCGATCAGGCAAAATGCCCTCCTACTAGCGCCAAATATGATCCTGTAGAAGAACTGCTCCTGCTGGCTCCGAGAACTGCAAGGAAGATGACCATTAGCAACCTACCTAGAGAATTCCCCGGCAAGGCCCTCCAACGATTAAGTCAGTGTCCGGTGGAGATGAAAATTGGAGGAGAAAACTATAGCTTAAATGAATCGCGCATACCTACGTATGAAGTAAGGAGTGCCTTATATAGCCGAGGGAGCCGACAACCTATGCCCCGCTTTCGCAACATTTTGTCTCATGTGGGGACAGGATCAGGGCTAACTGTCAGATCGCCGACCGGCGCCGCCCCTTCTGACATGGGCAGGGGGCGCCATCGTACGGGTTGCTAGAGCATGTTAGGCAATTACTTTGTCAGCAGAATATCTGCGATTCAATCACGAGTGGTGTCAGGCCTGAGCCAACTTGCACCGACTATCGTACCACCTTTATCAGTATGGTGTCAAGGGGTAGGTACTCCCTCGAAAAATGATAATTCCTGAGTCAGAGCGTCGATCGGCTGCCCCGAGTGAGGTCTTACTAGGCAGCTAATGCCCTACAGATTAAAACAGGGGGCCATCCGAATCTTTAGGGTGCTCGTACTAAGCCAGGTCGACTCATCTAGATGACCTTAAGCCGAGCATTCAGTCTCTCTCACTGGGGCTATTTTAGACTGTATCTGGTTAACTCCGATCGGGCGTCCTGACCCGAGTGGCACCCGTTTCATGCCCTACCACACCAGGTTGTCGGAGTTTTTTTGGCAATGATCTGCCTCCCTATGGTACCATGTAAGCCGACCAAGCTACACCTAGGCTAGGTCGGGATCATCGACCAATTTTTTTATATATTTCTTATTTTCTCTATGTGTGAAGGCTTATATTAGCTGTCTAAACATTACTAATATATATTTAATTATATTTAATTATAAGTATTTCTTAATTATTAACTTCTTAGCAGCACAAACTATTAATCTCATTCATTCGATTGTGAATATTAGAAATACGGGAAATTGCCAAAAAAAATCCCTGATCGCAGCTCAAACTTTGCCTTCAGTCCCCAAGTCAGAGAAAATATTTTCTCACTCCCTGACAAAATCTGATCGGTTACTGCAACTCCCTCATATTTTTTATTTTACCTAATTACCCTTGGTTTAAAATAAGACCTCCTTTGCAGCTCATTTTTTTCACCCGAAGCCCCAACTACCAACACCTTCTTGCCTTAACTCAACACCGACTTCCTTCTCTAAATCCAAACCATCAACGAACAAGGCCTTTATCGATACATTGGAAGCTAAAATCTAAAAGATGATCACCTCTTTATCAGTGAGTCTGTGTTTGATTTTTTTCGATTGAATGATTCCATGAGATTTACGTTTAATTTTTTTGATTGTGTGTATTCCATGAGATTTGCATTTAGTTTTTTTGATTGTGTGTGTTTTGGTTGATTGTCTATTTCATGTCTAAATTGAGGATTTAGTTTAGGGATTGTGTGCGTATTTAGGGATTTAGTTTAAGGATTGATTGAATGATCTTATCCTACTTGAAATAGGTTTAGTATTTGAAATAATTTAATTTTTAGGAATTCTGAGGAAATTACATAGAGTACTCGATTATAACAATTTTATCCTCAATTTTTATATTTTAATGCTTGAATCTAATTATTGTTCAATTTTTTGGAATGATTTGGAGAAAAAAATTTACCTTATATTTTTATATGAATAATGATCTTCAGTTTTATACTATTGAATAGAATGTTATATTTTTATGAATTAGGTCGGAAATGGAATCTAAAACTGAGCCTTGCAATCTTGTATTTTTGGATAGTTGTAAGTGCAAGAATGAGTTGTTTGTGATTTTAATTTTCAGTGGTTGTAATTTGTTGGATATATTTGTGAGTCTTGGCAAAAAATGTGCAGCGATTACTCTCGAATCTATGATTATGCAATACATAGCACCACAGCATAAGATGCACGTGGCTTTGAATGATGATAATGATGTCTTGAATATGATACATCTTCATATGTGTTTGAAGCTCAGTATGATCGATTTGAGGGTACAAAGTAGAAATGCATACATTGACAACCTAAATTTTGAGAGATAAAATATATGATATCCCTCTTCATATTTTGGTTTAGATAATATGTTATGTTACTTCTAGCATAAGTGCATATGATATGGTTTATTTGACACTACTAATCTTATTGAAATTCAATATCTTTCATTATGTATGTATGGTATGTACTTATTTTACACTTATTTGTGTTTGGTGCATCTTAATAATTTTGTATCAAACTAGTAAGGGTTGAGAAGGAACACGCTCAATCTAGGAGTGATGAGGAGATCTAACAGACCTTGTTGCCGAATATTATAGATGTTTGGATTAATTGCATTCATGGTGAAGGACAAAAAATTTTAGGATACTGCTGAGTTTAGAAGATGTGTTAAAAACTATGCTGTTACTACAAAACGCTCATTTTTATATAGAAAAAATGACAGCGAAAAGGTTAGTTCTATTTGTAGTGAAAGGAGTTGTGGATGGAGAATTTATGCTTCAAAATATAAAACAGATAGTATATTTGGGATCCGAAAATGTAACCTGCAACATATATGTGGTGAGAATAATCTACGTACTAGAGGACATCCTAAAGTTGATGCAACTTAGATTGCTAATGTGGTAAAAGATAAATTGAAAGAAGAGCCCTCTTATCGCCCTTATACAATTCAGAAAGACTTGCAAAGAGATTATGGGGTAGAGTTAGACTATCGCAAAGTGTGGAAATACAAGGAATTAGTGATGCATGATATTCATGGTACAGAGAGGAGATGCTATAATAGGTTAAGATGGTATTGTCATGCTATTCGAGAAACAAATCCTGGTAGTATTGCTGAGTGCGAGATTGATCTCGTAACTAATAAATTTAAACGGATATTCATTTGTTTTCATGCATATGTAGTTGGTTTTGTTATTGGTTGTAGGCCGTTGATTTTTTTGGATGAGGCTCATATAAAGAATAAGTATAAAGGTAGTATCCTAGTTGCTATGTCAAAGCACGCCAACGATGATCTTTTCACAATTGCTTATTCGGTAGTGGATGTAGAAAATGATAATAATTGGGAATGGTTTTGTTATCTTTTGAGAAGTGTCATACTTTCATATCAAAGTATTCAATTCAATAAGTTCATATTTTTTTCTGATAGACACCCTGAGATTATAAAGGCAATTGAACAACTATTTGTGGGTAGGCACCATGCGTATTGTTTGAGACATTTAGTGGATAATTTTGTAAAGCGGATAAATAATTAATTACCTATTTTTGTTTTGAATTTTAATTTTAATTTTATATTGATACATGTTTTGAATCGAAAATTATTTTTTTTTTATCATTATAGGTATTGCAAAGTTATCCAAAACATAACAAAAAATGTTGGTCTTCGGTATTCAAAAAAGTTGCATATGCTCCATCTTTGTAGGAGCATGAACAACATATAAAAAATATCATAGACTCCGTGCTACTTGCCATAGGATTTATTGTACATTCCCAACCACAAAGTTGGGCAAATGTTTTATTTCTTGGTGATAGATGGGGTGTTATGAATAATAACATGGCCGAGTGTTGGAATAATTAGATTAAACTAGCGTGTTATCTCCCTATTATGGCTATGATGGACCACATACGCATACAAATCATGAACATAATGCATCGGCGACGTGAATCAAGAATGGCGATGGTTAAGGAATTTTGTCCCAAAAAGGAGTAGGCTATTGCTAGCATTTATCTTGAATCCCGAAATTTGAGAGTGTATTGGTCATGTAATTGGAGGTTTGAGGTAGTTGATGGTGAAAAATCCTTTGCTATTGATTTAATTGATAAGTTGTTCGTGCAAAGCATGACAGATCAATAAGCTTCCATGCAAGCATGCTTATGCTGCTATTGAGTCGAAGTCATTGTCGTTGTATGAATTTTGCGATTAGTATTTCATGATTGGAATGTATTGCCAAGCATACAAAGGAATTATTAATCCTATCCCAACGTTTGACATTAATGAGTCAAATCTTGATGAAGAAAATATAATCAATGCTCCAGATGTTCGCAGTTAGCCTGGTCATAAGAGGACTAAAAGAATACCATCACAAGTTGAAACACATGTGTCAAAGTGTAGTCGTTGTAATAAGAAAGGCCACAACAGACACAGTTGCAAAGAAGCTATAAACTAGCTATTATTTTTAAAATGGTGTATGTTTAATTTGTTAGTAAACACTTGGTTTATTTTTCCAATCATACTCTTTAATTTTTATGGGTAGTCTGATACTTTTTAATATACACTTCTACAGGAAAAAGAGATTGCTAGAAGGGGAATCAAGTGTGGTCTTACGTTTGAGAAAGTAGACACGTTTGAGTGACAGCATTGGTGATTTACATATTGGTTCTAGATGAGTGGCAATACCTTTGATGGTTCTATTTTTGGAAATATTGTGCAAGGATTAGTTTGTCTTAAGTTGATGTGTAGTTGTTGTAGTATATACTATGGTTGTGTGGTAGGAACTTATGATTGTATTTATGATTTATGTGACTTTGTATCATGTGTCAGTTATTATTATGTTTATGAACGTTGTTAGGTACTTTGAAATATGTGCACTTTATTTTGATTGAATTTGTGAGTTTCATGGACAAATTCGACCAAAAATATGAGTACAAATTTTGATAAATTAGGTATATGTTATGTTTGATGGTTCTATTTTTAAAAATGTTGTACAAGAATTTGTTTTTCTGAAGTTGATGTGTAGTTGTTATTGTATATACAATGGTTGTAAAGTGGAAATTTATGGTTGTGAGTACCTAATAATGCGGATTATGTACCATGATCAATTATGTAAAACACTAATTTGAGCAATAGTGTCATTAACCATAATCTATATTATATTCGAGCACTAAATCACCTCCTTCCTAATAATGCGATATATGCTATATAGTGTCATTTCATCTCCTCCTTCCTCTTCTCCTTCGTGTGATCCGACGCTCAATTGGTCGTGCCTTGTCCTCGCGTGGAAACCCTAGCCGACGTCGCGCCTCACGCCGCCTCTGCCTGCATCTGTGCCGACCACCACTCGACGCCACCGCAACTTATCCTCGCTCAAACCCTAGGCCGACGATCTAGGTAAGGATTTCTTTTTGTGGATTGGCTGTGATAGAATGAAATTTGGTTTTGATATGAGAACAATTTTGTATAAAGGAGTTGATTTCTGAAATAGAATTGTGGATTTGGGGGTTTGCACGATTTTGGTTGTCGATTTCAAATTTCTTGAGATGTCTCACATTTTGGCTTATGAAATTGATTCCCTGATGTTTGTTTTCCTTAGTCTACCATGAGGTTGATTTGGAGTTCTATCTAGTTCTTGGATTACTCTGAGTTTGCTAGAATTAGGTTTTCATTTGGATGGATGGATGGCAGTGGTAATGCTGAATTGAAGTAGCTTGTGTTCTGTTTTGGTTGATGAATAGTTTGTGTTCAAGTCTTATTATGGGAGCATTGTAAGGTAGTTGTGAGCTTCAATTGTGTTGACGCAAATATGTTATTTTTTTGTTCTTGTCATGTTGGAAGCTCTGTTTTCAAATTGGAAATTTGGTTAAGAAAGACTCATGCTTGTTTTAGAGTTAATTAAATAGGTATTATAGTTAGGATTCATCCTACTCATGTTTAGTATTTTGTTTAGCTAAGGGATTTCATTGTATGAATAGCTAAACTTAATCATTTATACAGGACTTTGATTCAGACTCGTTCAGTTGATCGTGGAAGGTTCTCATTTTCGAACTTCTACAATTATAAGGCGGGTACTTCTCCTTTGTACTCATGTAGTTCCTTTTACTTTAAAGCATGACTGTTTTATGTCAAAATAGGTTGCTTGACCTTATTCCTTGTTGTTTATTATTTTAACATCGCCATTGATACTTTTTCTTCGTTGATCTTCGAGTATTCAAAAATTCATATTCGTACAGTCTCCTATTATTTTCTGTTATGTAAAGTGACGCTTGTACGCGAGTACTTAGAAGTCCATTAAACGCAATTAGGTTTATTTGACATTAGAAATATCATACCTAGTAGTGTAGATACATAATAGTTGGTTTTCATTTCCTGATTGGTTGTATCGATGCATAGCTGATATTTGTTGGATTTTGTTGCATCGTTGTTTCTCCGGTTGTTTGTGCATCTTGTAGCATGCATCATATCTGCACGTTGCATACTAACGACTGTTGGGCTTACATATGGTTAAGCCATCGTTAGCCATTTAGTTGCTTAGTTCACTCAACTACTTGTTGTCGTGGTAGTTGTTAGAGTGCGAGCAGCTGCCCTGTTAGCCACACATGTTGCAGTTGTAGGCAAGCAGTGACACCCTCACCGTTATTATCGAGGGATACTAGAGCTGTTGATAGCTCCCCCTATATATCTGGGTTTGGAGCAGTTGGCTCCCCAACATCCTGTCCACTCAACCACACCTTTCTGTGGTATTCGTTAGAGTGCGTACAGTTATCTCAGCCCTACCCACTCGGTCACACAGATGGGATGTGTTGGCGGCTTGACTGGCATCAGGGCTAACACATGTCATTGCATCATATGCATTTATTGCATTTATGCATTTTCTTGTGCTTGTTGCATTAATATGAGCTATGGTTGCTGCATTTGGTTGACATGCATGTATGTTTTGATATTGTGATATCATGAGGTTTCTCGTACCTGCTTAGTTGTCGTTTTGTTTTATGCCATGTTGTTTTATATGTTATACATGTTTAGGTATTCTTATATTCCTATGGACTGTACCCCGTTGACTCTCTACTTGTTTATCTTTTATTATGCCATGCAATTGTCGACTCATATACCTGCAGAGTCCACCCAGACTCACCACCCCTGCTTTCTCTTTTTGTTTCAGATAGCAGATAGTTATATTTCTTGGAGCCAGGAGAGGATCCAGTTGCCAGTCCCCGTTGTTGAGTTGTTTTCCTATTTGGTTTAGTTGTTTTATTTTCGGCACTTGGTGAGTTTCACATTTTATTTGTTTATAAGGTATCAGACTGATTTTGTCGTTATTACAGAGACATTTGAGTTCTCTTTGAGTTGTAGTTTCTTTTATGTTTAAGGTGGCTGAGCCACTCGTTATCTTATTTAATAACTGCATGGTTGTGTTTACTTTCTATATATTGTGATGCTAGCCGCTTGTCGCTAAGTTACATGGGTGATAGTGTATGTATTATTTGTCCCAACTTGTCCACCATACAGGGGAGATGCTACCCGATTTTCGAGTAAGAATGTACCTCTGGGGTCGTGACAACTAAAGAGGGAGTCTCGTACCTGAATACTCAAATTTTCTACAATTATACTCAATTTGATGAGACACATGCTTGAATTTGAATATTTCATACCTAATAATATGAATTATGTACCTTGATCAATTATGTAAAGTACTAATTCAAGCAGTCATTAACCTTAATTCATATTATATTATCAATCAAATAAGGAGATAAGTCTTAAAAAAAACACTCACACTAATTAATGCATAACTTGCGTCCAAATGTACCTGATAGTTTATAATTAGTACTTTATTCATAGCTATATATACTTGAATTTAAGTCAATTGTGCTTGATTTTGTGAGTCAATTCGTGCCCAAAAAAACTCACCTACACTAACCTCTAAAAAATTTGTGCACAGGTATTGTGCCCTAGATTATTGATAGATCTATAGTACATAGTACCCAATTTGATAGGAAAAAAATACTAAATATTAATTTAAATAGTACTGAATTTAGGAGGTATTATACCTTCTTTTATACTTTTTGTACCTAAATTTTGCCTAGAGATGATCTACTAAGCCAACAGAATTATAATGAAACATGCATGTGAATAACAACCAACATATATCTATCATGACTCAACACAATAAAACCAACAAAATTAAGATTAAAAATATTTTTATATCAATTTCTTGATAACTAAGACATAAGTCTGCATTACTACAGAATAAAAACCAATACTGCTTTACATCTGAATTTGGATCCACAAAAAGGTAAATTTTAAACTCCAATACATCTGCTTGACCATAAGAAGCAAAAGACAAGGTATCTTACTCAAATACATTTTTTAACAATTCATTCTCATATGATAATATAGTTGATGCAACACGTGCCCGATAAGTGTTTATCTTCACATCATTTTGAAACCTCCAAATATCATCTGTGCCACAAGATAGGCACTTCACTCACATGCATATATAGACACCACAATCCAGGGTTATGGCTTGATGACAACATTGTTCCTTCAAGACCTCTTCACTACCTATGGCAAATCCTCTATGATACACCATGCAACTAGCCAAAAAACGGACCTACAAAAAAAGGAATGCTTTAATACTATGATCTTAAGACTTATTAGAGTAGAATATTATCAAATTCACATAAACTTTAGCTGTCCAAAATGTAAATGAATCATGATTTGAATTCCACAATCTGAATTTGCCTTCAGAAGCATTAAAAACCAATAAATACCAATGTTATCTATCATTAATTGGGAAAATGATATATCTACATCATCTAAATAGATCTTCATTCAGTTCCTATAATTTGCACTTGGTTGTGGATGTCAACCTCGCAAGGAAAGCTCCATAATCTATTTTACATATTTGCCTATATTTTTCATATTTCTCAAAGTGGTGTAACACTTCTTTCTACACATTCAAAATAAGATATAATCATGTTTCTTAATCTAATAAGAAGTAAAAATTGTTGGTGCAAGTGTATCAATTATGCACAGTCAACCTCTAGTATTTCGATGTTTGACAATATAAGGTGTAGTCAAGGTGATCAAGGGTTAAATCAAACAGGACCTTATGTTTGGTAGGGTAAACCTAGGTTTGATCAGTTTGACAAAGGGTTAAGCGAAACAAATCTGATGTTTGGCAGAGTGAATAGAACCTAGGGTTGGTCAGTTTGACCAAGGGATTAAACTAAACTGAACGTGAGATTTGGGATTATACGTACTTGAAAGGTGGAAGGAAGAAGTCTAGTCAGGATTAAGATGACTAGCAAAGAAGTGGTTAAGTCGAATGAAACCCTGGTGAGTGAAGCTGGGTCCTAGCAAGGGAAGCTAGGTGGAAGAAATCCTAGTGAGTGAAGCTAGGTGGACTAAATCCTGATGAGTGAAGCTAGGTGGACTAAGTCCTAGTGAGTGAAGCTGGGCACGAAGCCTTGGGCCGGGAGACTGAGCACTAAGTCCTGGTCGGGGATCGGGCAACGGGGACTTAGCCGAGCAAGGAATGCGGACAGAAGTAGAGACGGGTCGAGGTCGGACGTCTCGAGATCCGAGTTCTCAGAGGTTGAGCAAAAGTCCAGCCAGAACACTCGGTTTACAAAAGCTTTAGTTGAGCGGGAATCGGGGACAGAAGTATAGATGGGTTGAGGTTGGACGTCTTGAGATCCGGGTTCTCGGAGTCTGAGCAAAAGTCTAACCGGAGGTCCCGGTTGGCAAAGGTATCTTCTCCAGGGCGGAGTAGGTGACGACGCCTTCCCCGAGAAAGGGAACATTAGGCGTCGAATGAACCTAGGGTTTTGGGTGAAATCCAAAGTCAGAATCAATCAATTAAGACTAAGATTATTTGTATGTTTGTCTTGTGTTTGTTGTCCTGCAGGTACCTGGAGTTGGAGGCAAGATAGGAGAGCAAATGCAGGAAAAGCTGCCCTGGGAAGAGGCCTTCCTGGTCGCCTGATTAGTATCAGGCACACAAGAGACCTTTCCTAGGCACCTGGGAGCTTCCCAGGCGGCTGAAAGCTTCCCATGAACCTAGGAAGCAATAGTTATCCCTGTGCGATCTTTTCTGTTGCGGATAAAGTTATAACCACACGTGGCAGGCACCCAAGAGCTCTGAGGCGTCCGCGAACGCAATATATAAAGGGGTTCAACCCCTCACATCAGAACAACACTTTCTAAATCCGCTAAAGCATTCTTTGTGAAGCAAACGCGCTAAAGTCGAAGCTCTGCGATCATGGAGGCTCCAGGAGTATGTGCATTGCACTTCGGACTTCCGGATTGGCCGGATCCTCGTGTCAAATTGGTTTGCTTTTAATTTACAAAGTTGTAATTATTGTTTCTATTTGTGTTTACTTTTCAAACTGTAAGATAGGTTTCTCCGTCTCCGGAAAGTCCGGAAAGGAGACCTGATAACTTTCATTTTGTTGATTAAATTAGGCCTTCAAATCCATGTTTTGATCCACTATTCATATGCTTAAGTTTGCATTACATGAGGTTTCATGGATTGTCTCCATCTTATCTTAAAATTCAATTCTTTCTATATTTGAGATGTTTTGGCACTAAAATTTAATATCATTTTGTAGGGATCAGAAGATCATGGACCAGGATCATATTGGGTTAAACATAGGTCAGAATTGGATTCGGATCAAAGGGATCAAACATCGGATTAATATGGGTCGTCCATTCAAGAGAACGCTTAGATCCGAACCATCCTTCAACTTCTGGTCAAGATAGACTTAATCAAGTAGATGAATCAAGATCTGAAAGTTTGGGCCAAATACGAGTTGATTCAGCCGTTGGATCAAGCAATGGAGGATCTAGACCGTCTAAGCTAGAGAAGAGAAGATCTGAGCCATCCTCTTCAGATCTGAGTGATCCGAGTTAAGGACAAGCAGATCAGAGCCCTTGATCAAGATCTAGGATATTTGGGTTCGATCTGACTTGATCTGACCATTGGATCAGAGCGGAACAATCTCAGCCGTCGAAATTCAAAATGCTCAGTTAAATCCAGAATTCCATCTGTCGCTCGGGGTCGTCGCGATTTCTCTGCTCGAGTGTTCTTCGTTGTTCCTCTCCATTTTCTTCTCAATTGTTGCGGGCGACCACTCTAGATCAGGATCTCCGCAAGGCTTCGAATCATCAAGGTCTGTTCTTCGTGAGATCTGCTACAAATCTACTGCTGACAAGCTTTGGCGAGGGTATCACCAAGTTCTGCTCCTCCAAATCCATTCTCGCTCGATCACTGACTTCGCCGATTGGAACCTTCAGCGTGTGAGTAAAGAGGGGTTCTCTGCTTAGCACTGGAGTTTCGGAGCTGGAGTTGCATCAGCTGATTAAGGAGGAAGGAAAGGGAGGGAGATTACAGCCAGTTCACTAATCGGACGCAAATCGATCGTAGGAGTTCGATCTTGTTGATTTTCGATCAAAGGGGTTCTTGGATCGATTCTTGGTTGACAACAAGAAGCATCCCTTGGTGACGAATCTGATCTGGAGCTTTTGATTGTTAGATTTCGTTTCTGATACTAATTCTGCATCGTTCTAGTTCTGTATCATACTGCGATCAGCTACTGATCGGTCTAAGTGATCGATCCAGACCACTCCTGATCGGACGCTAGTCCGATCAGGCTTGTATCTGATCGGTCAGCTGACTGATCAGGTAATTTCCTGCACAAATGTACATTGTTTCGGTATTCAGCATAGTTTCAATCCTTTATTTCCGAATTTAAGTTCAGCACTAGTGTAACTCTGCATTTGATATCAGTCTTATATTTCAAATTTTGCAATTTCAAATTGTTTGTTAAATTTCTTAAGTGGTTAAGTTTCATTCTTGCAATATCTAGCTTAACTCTAGTCAAGTTAATTCCATTACAAAGTTCACTTCTATTCTTACTTGTAAAACAAAACCCCCATTTTATCTCGAAACCCTAAAATCATTTAACGACAAATAACTTTCAAGCTCGATTCAAACACTCAAAACTAGTCCTGGAAAAATACGACCTGAGACCCCTATTCTACATTTCTATTTTGTTAGCAAGGGTTTTCAGCTTTATAAATTTCTAAATTTGATACCCACATTCGTGACATCTATATTGGGCACCATCAAATTTTTGGCATCGTTGTCGGGGATCCACTAGTTGAGTTTGTTTGATTTAGCTTGTGTGCTTACTTTCATATCTTGTGATCTAGTTTACTTGTGCTTATTTCTATATCTTGTGATTCATACTATTTGCATAATTCTTTTGTATAAATTTGCTGCGATTTTTGTATTTGTGTATAACCAGATCTACAGGTGGTATTCTTGAAAACTTTGACCCAGAAATTGAAAGAACTTTCAGAGCTAGGAGGAATCAACTCAGTGTTTCAAAGTCTACTGATATTCTTCCTATGCAGTCTATTGTTTATTCAGTTGATCCTATGGCAGACCACCAGAAAACTATGAAAGAACTAGCAACACCAGATGATGCCTTTCAGTACTCCTGCATTGCATATCTAGAGCTCACTGGGGATTTTGAATTAGGATCAGGACTTATTCATCTTTTGCCCAAATTTCAAGGACAGTCTGGGGAGGATCTGATAACCATCATTTTCGTTGATTATTTTAGGCTCTAAAATCCATGTTTGATCCACATTTTATATGCTTAAGTTTGTAGTTGTATTAGGTTTCATGTATTTCCCCTATTTTGGCTTTTAATTCAAATCTTTGTATATTTGGGATATTTTTGGCACTAAATTTGAATATCATTTTGTAGGCTTCAAATGATCATGGACCTAGATCAAATCGGGTCAAACTTGAGTCAGCATTGGATCCAAATCAAAGGGATCAAGCAGTGGATTAATAGGAGTCGTCCATTCCAGGAAACGGCTAGATCTGAGCCATCGGTCAACTTCTGGTCAATCCAAGTTCAAGATAGAATCAATCATGACCATAGATCAAGATCTGAAGATTTCAGCCAAATCAGAAGTAATCTGACCATTGGATCAAACTCAAGTTATTCTAGACCATCCATTCAAGAAAAGAGAAGATCTGGGCCATCCACCACTGATCTGGCTAATCCGAGCTGTGGACACGTAGATCAGGATCATTGATTGAGATCTGTGGAGTTTGGTTCAGATCTGAAGAGATTCGACCGTTGGATGAAGCCAAATTGATCTCAGCCGTCCGTTGCTTCCATCATCATATGGCTGAGCAGTGAGCTGGGCTGAGTTGTGGCTTGGCTGACTGGACCGAACCCAAGCTGGCTGAACTCAAGTGCAAGACTGGGCTGGTTGAACAAAAGGACCGAACCTAGCTGTTTGGCTTGATTGAATCGACCTAGCTGCTTGGCTTGATTGAACTCAACTGATTGACTGAACCCAGGGTTGAATCAAACACGAGCTGGCTTGGCTGAATCAAACACGAGTTGGCTTGGCTGATCGAACCCACACGCAGCTAGGGAGACAAACAAAAGGAAGAGGGACGCGAGAGCTAGGGCATCGACCGGCCACACACACAGACGCGATTCCGAATCATCCTCTCCATCCTCACCGCCGGCGGTCCGCATCCCCACAGCCGTCGGCCGGTCTTCCACCTCTGCATCTCTTACTTTCTCTCGGGTTGGGAGAGAGTAAAGGGTCTCTTCTTTTGGGGTTCGAAGAGGAGTCCCCTCCATTTTCATTGCACTTCATCGCCGCCGACCGGACGAGCTAGGGCTCTGGGGGTTCCGAACCCTAGTCGAACGCAGCCGTCGCAGCACTCCAGCACCACCACCACAGCTAAGGCTCTGGGGGTTCCGAACCCTAGCTGATCTCCTCACCGTCATCTCCATCTCGATCCACCGCCGGTGATCCTTTTTTTTTATATAGCAATTCCTTCATTGCTTTTCTTTTACAGTACTTCCTTCAATTCCAGTAGTTCTTTTGCAGTTCTTCTACTTACGGCAGCTTCCTACTTCACAACATTTCAGTAGATCATCCTTCATCCGATCCAGCATTCGGTTACAATAATTTCTTCTCAGTTCATCTTCTTCACCGTTCTTCTACTTAGCAGCACAGTTCCTTGCAGTAATTCAATTCCAGCAGGCCGAGCAGTAATTTCCTTTTCACAGCAATTCAGTCAAATTTTCAGCAGCTTCACATCAGATCCAGAAGCAAGCCTTCATCAGTTTCGATTTCATCACAGCATGATCTCTTTCAAATCCAACAGATCTTCAGCCTAATTGGGAAGCACTTCTTATTAGCAATTCTCCTTCATAGCTTCGCCTTCATAGCAGTTCATTATCGGATTGGGTTAAGATTGTTTGACTAGTTTCATTAATTTTAGTTGTTAAGTGTTGCTTGTGGATTGTTGAATACGGTTGTTGATGTTTGTATCAAGTTTGATCTCTCATATTTTCGAATGGCACGTACTCATATCGTTTTAATTACTGCTTATAAGTTGTTCGACAAAATGTTTCTTTAGTTAGATTTAATTTCATGTGCTCTGTTTGGCTTACTTCTTGCTTGTCTTGCCTCTTTTAATTGCTTTATGTTCATGTCTTTATTTAAATGTAATCAAGTTAGGTTAGATTAGATTTCTTTAATGCTGTAGTTTTGCTCTACGTTTAGTTTCGTTGATGCTTAATTTCTAGTTGTCCTTTTCTTTTCTGCAATTGTAGTCAAGTTAAATTAGATTTCATTACTTGCACTGTCTTTCCTTAATTAGAACTAAATTTCATACCTACTTGCTATTTCTTTCCGTAGTCTTAACGTTCAAATCCAAAACCCAATTTCATATCCAAAACCCAAAAGCAATAATATACGATCCTGAGAATTATCATGTACCAACTACATTCGTTGGGAGACGACTTGAGTTACTCTATACTACATTAGTGTAGAGGAGTTCGATAATTAAATTGTATTTGAAACCGTGACACGACTGAAACGGTTATCAGGATCCCAACAAGCATTTACATGAGTTTCACGTTGTCTGATCCACTATGAAGCCTCAGGGTATTTCAGAGGAATATATCAAGCTGAGGGCATTCCCATTTTCCCTGACTGGAGCAGCAAAGGATTGGTTTTACTACCTACCTACTAGGCATGTATCTTGCTGGATTTCTATGAAGAAAGCATTCTTGGAGAAATACTTCCCAGCATCTAGGACTGCAATCATCAGGAAGAGCATATGTGGCATACAACAAGTAGTAGGAGAAACTTTGTATGACTACTGGAAAAGGTTCAACAAACTTTGTTCTAGCTGCCCACAGCACCAGATTAGAGAGCAGTTACTCATTCAGTATTTTTATGTGGGACATCTTCAGATGGATCGGATCATGATAGATGCTACAGCAGGAGGTGCCCTAGTAAACAAAACACCAGATCAAGCTAGGGAGCTAATTTCAAATATGGCAGAGAACTCACAGCAATTTGGGAGTAAAGCTTTGTCTACCAGAGGAGTTAATGAAGTTCAGATGGTATCAAATGAGCAGAAGGAAATCAAGAATTCATTGATGGAGCTCACATCCCTGGTGAAGCAAATGACTCTAAATAATGTGAGTCAAAATCAAAATTTCTCAGTACCACCACCTTCAAGCCAAGTGATGAGGTTATGCAGTATTTGTTCAAGCCAAGACCACAATTCGGATCTATGTCCTAACCTCCAACAAGATGAGACATTAGCTGCATTGACTAGGGGACAATTCCAAGCCAAAAACAACCCCTATTCGTCTACCTACAATCCGGGTTGGAGGGATCATCCAAACTTGAAGTATGGTAATTCTTTTTATCAGCAAAACCCATCACAACCACAATATCAGCAGCCCCAATCAAATTTCCAGCAAGTTCAACAAGGACAACAACAATTTCAACCATTTCAACAACCTTTCCAACAATTTCAGCAACCCTATCAAGGAAATCAGCCACCTTTTCAAATGAATCAGCAAGGGTTTCAAAGAAGTTCGAATTTTCAGCAACAAAATAAGTTCTCACAGCAAGGTTACCAGCCATTCAACCAAGGTTTTCAACCTCCAAATCAGAATTTCAGCCCACACAATTTCAGCCCTCTCAACCACAATTTCAACCTCAACCTCAGAATTTTCAGAGTTACAATTCTCCACCATTTCAACCAAGTTCTCAGCAAAATTTTCAGTAATTTTCTCAACCATTTCAACCCTATAATCAACCCCAACAGCCCTACTTTCAAGGATCTCAACAAGTTCAAAGTTCAACAATTTCAACAACCTCAATCATCATTTCAAGGTCAATCAAAGCCTCATGCTAACCAAGGGGGTTATGGATGCTCTAGTGGAGGAAATGCGCAACAACAAAGGATAGAAGAGATGCTTCAACAACTTTTGCAACAACAAAGAAATGATCCCACCATACAAAACCTTGAGAGACAAATTGGACAGTTGACTAGTGGGATGAATCAAATTCAAGCTCAAGGATCAAGCCAACTACCTTCTCAAGCTACTCCCAATCCAAAGGGAAATGTTAGTGCTATTACTTTGAGGAGTGGGAAGGTGGCTTCAACTCCAAATGGTCCAAGAGCTGAATTTTCTGAAAACAGGACAGCACCTACATTTTTAGCCCCAAACAGTCCTGAAATCACTTCAAAATCAGTTGGTTTTACCCCTGGCTCAAGCCTAACTCCATCAAGTAATACTGTGATTTTGGTGGAAAATGATGGAGAAATCAGTAGCAAAGATGGGTTTACAGCAGCTACCTCAGTGGAGAAATCAGTCCCAATTTTAGCCCCTCATGTTTCGGCTCAAGAGGAGGATTTGAGAGTTCCTTTGCCATTTCCTCAGTGCAAGACCCAAGCTAAGAATCAAGTGGAAGAGGAGAAAGCTAAGGAATACAATGAGCTAGTGAAATTGTTTAGCAAAGTAGAAATTAATGTACCCTTGTTGACCATGATAAAACAGATTCCTAAGTATGCCAAGTTCCTGAAAGATTTATGTGTTCATAAGAAGAAGCTTAAGGAGAATGAGTTGGTTAGCTTGGGGAAAAATGTTTTAGCACTTATTCATGCCATTCCTCAGAAGTGTGAAGACCCTGGAGTTTTTACTGTATCTTGTGAGATAGGGAGGACTATGTTCCATGATGCTATGCTGGATTTAGGAGCCTCCATAAATGCGATGCCCAGATCAGTCTTCTAGATGCTTGGCATAGACCCTCTACAGTCTACTGGCATGGTGATTCAGTTAGCAGACCGGAGTCAGACCCACCCAGCTGGATTATTGAAGATATGTTGGTTAAGGTGAAGGAGCTGATATTTCCTGCTGACTTTTACATTTTAGACATAGAGAGAGATTACCTTTCACACAGATCTCCACTCATCCTAGGGAGGCCATTTCTGAAGACTGCGAGAACAAAGTTTGACGTATATGCTGGCACACTTTCGATGGAAATTGGAGACACAGTAGTCCAATTCAGCATATTTGATGCCATGAAGCACCCTAGAGAGGATCACTCCATTATGAGCATTGGTATCCTAGAAGAGTTGGATGATGAAGATATACTTGCTGAGGGAGTTTCATTTGATATTTCCAGAGGAGTTGGCAGTTCAGAGGAGGTTGAGGATGTACAGCTTTAGAGGAGGTTGATTCAAAGGGTATTTCAGATCTACTTCCAGCTGGAGAGGATTTTTAGGTGTAGGGGATTGCACAGAGCCCCAAGGATCACCTATTTCTATTGATATTTCAGAGGATTCAGAATTTAGGTGTGATAGTGTAGGGGATTGCACTGAGCCCCAAGGATCACTCATACCTTCTGAGCAGGCCCAGATTGAGCTTAAGCCACTACCAGATCATCTGAAGTATGTTTTTCTAGGAGAGAAGCAGAATTTTCTAGTTATTATCGCACAACATTTGGAATCAGAGCAGGAAGAGAAATTATTGCAAGTCCTGAGGCAGTACAAGAAGGCTATTGGGTGGACTTTATCAGACATACCAGGTATTAGCCCAGCTATCTGCATGCACATGATATTCTTGGAAGAAAATGTTAAACCAGTGAGGCAGCCACAAAGGAGACTTAATCCACTCATTTTGGACGTTGTTAAGAAAGAGGTGACTCGACTTCTACAGGCAGGAATCATTTACCCTATTTCAGATAGTCAGTGGGTTAGTCCCATACATGTGGTCCCCAAGAAATCTGGAGTTACAGTGGTGGAAAATGCAAGCAACGAGCTAGTACCCACAAGAGTTAAAAATTCATGGAGAGTATGCATTGATTATAGGAAGCTCAACACAGCCACGAGGAAAGACCACTTCCCTTTACCCTTTATTGATCAGATGCTTGAGAGACTGGCAGGGAAGTCCCACTACTGCTTTTTGGATGGGTATTTAGGCTACTTCCAGATTTGTATCGATTCGAAGGACCAAGAGAAGAATACCTTCACTTGCCCCTTCGGCACTTTTGCCTATAGACGGATGTCATTTGGACTCTGCAACGCTCCAGGAACATTTCAGCGATGTATGGTAAGTATATTTGGTGAGTTATTAGAGCATTGCATGGAGATCTTTATGATGACTTTTTAGTTTTTGGCACGTCTTTTGATTCATATTTAGAAAATTTGTCTAGGATTTTACACCGTTGCATTGAGACTAACCTTGTGCTTAATTTTGAAAAATGCCACTTTATGGTAGAACATGGAATTGTATTAGGTCACATAGTCTCTAGGAGAGGTATAGAGGTAGATCCCGCAAAAATTAGTGTTATATCTGCTTTATCTTACCCCGTATGCGTACGGGACGTTCATGCTTTTCTTGGACATACAGGGTTCTACCGCATGTTTATTAGAGACTTTAGCGATATTGCTCGGCCCTTGACAAAACTTTTGCAAAAAGATGTTGAATTTTGTTTTGATGATAAGTGCAAAGAAGCTTTTCACAGACTCAGGGAGGCTCTTACCTCAGCTCCTATTATTAAATCACCTGACTGGAATTTGCCATTTGAATTAATGTGTGATGCATCTAACTTTGCAGTGGGAGTTGTTCTAGCACAGAGGGTGGATGGAACACCTCACGTCATATGCTATGCCTCCAAGACCCTAGATGCCACCCAAGCCAATTACACCACCACTGAAAAGGAGCTTCTTGCCATAGTTTTTGCTTTAGACCGTTTTAGATCTTATTTATTGTGCTCACATATTATTGTTTTTTCTGATCATGCAGCTTTAAAATACCTATTGAAGAAGTCAGATGCTAAGCCTAGGCTAATCAGATGGATGCTTCTACTCCAGGAGTTTGATTTAGAAATCAGAGATAGAAGTGGCAAAGAAAATTTGGTTGCAAATCACCTAAGCAAAATTGAGGGAGATGGATCCACTTCCACCATTGACGATGATTTCAAAGATGAGCACCTTCTTGCAGTACATGGTGAGTCACCTTGGTATACAGATCTTGTTAATTTCTTAGCTGCACATGTTTTTCCTACACACTTTTCAAAAGCTCAAAAAGATAAACTTAAAAGTGATGCTAAATTCTATGTGTGGGATGACCCATATTTATGAAAATTTTGTAATGACCAAATAATTAGGAGATGCATACCTGACCATGAGATTTGTTCAGTTCTTACTTTTTGCCATTCATCAGCATGTGGGGGACACTTTGGACCACAAAGAACAACTAGGAAGGTTTTAGAGTGTGGTTTATACTGACCCACCTTATTCCATGATTCATATGTATTTTATAAAAATTGTGATAGATGTCAGCGAACTGGGAACATAGGAGCTAGAAATGAGATACCTGATAACCGTTTTTTGTCGTGTTATGGTTTCAAATACAATTTAAGTACCGAATTCCTCTAAACTAATGTAGCATAGAGTAACTCGAGTCGTCTCCCAACGAATGTAGTATGTGCAAGATAAATCTCAGAATCGTATTTTATTGCTTTTGGGTTTTGGATATGAATTGGGTTTTGGGTTTGAACGTTAATATTACGAAAAGAAATGACAAAGCAGGTATAAAATCTAGTCTAATTAAGGAAAGACAGTACAGGTAAGAAAATCTAATTTAACCTGGCTACAATTGCGGTAAAGAAAGGACAATATGAAAGAAGCATTAACAAAACTGAACACAGAACATAACCCTACAGCATTAAAGAATTCTAACCTAACCTAACTTAATTGCATGTAATGAAGACATATAACTAAAAGCAATAGGAAGAGCAACTCAGAACGAAACTTAAACAACTAAGAAACATCACAATTAAAACTAACTATTCTAAGAAGCATTTGATCGAACACATCATATGCATGAATTAAAATAATAAAAGTGCGTGCAATTTGAATTGGGGAAGATCCATCAATACAACATTCATCAAATTATCCCAAACATTCACCAAAAAAGAACAATTAACATTCAAAACCAATTGAAACATGCAATCGACCCAATAATTCTATGCTGTGAAGAGGAAAATTGCTATGATGAAAAACTACGAGGAAGAACTGATGCATCTGATGACATTGCTGTGGAAGAAGTTGCCAATCGGCCTGCTATGAAGATGAATCTGTGAAGAAGTCGGATCTGATATGAAACTGCTAGGATTGATGCTACTGTCGGAATCAGATAAGAAGCTGCCGGAAAAAAAAAATGGAGTGACTGTGGATCCGAAGAAACTGCTATGAAGAAAGGAACTGCGGCTACTGGAGTTGGCGTCTAGGTTTCCCTGATGGAGCTTGAATCCGGACGGAGAGGTGGAAGATCGAAGGTTGTCAGCTAGGGTTCGAACCCCGAGCCCTAGCTGTGCGATCCTTGAGAAGAAGAGAAGGTGGAGAGGAGATGAAGTGTGGATGCTCCGGCCGACGGCGAGATGGAGAGGTGGAAACCGGCCGGCGGCTGTGGAGATGTGGACCGCCGGCGGTGAGGCTGGAGAGGAGAAAAAATCGCCGAGGATGAGTCGGAGTCGCCTCTTCGATCGAGTGGAGAGAATCTTCCATGGAGTCCGGTTCAGCACTCTTAACTCATCAGCGCGCGTGGGTTCAGCCGGTTCAGCTCAAGCTTTGCAACCAGCCCAGCACTTGGTTCAGCCAAGCACTTGAGTCCGGTCCTAACTTGAGTTCGTTCCAGTCAGCCAAGCTCAGCCAAAGCTCACAGCTTTGGTTCAGTTAAGCCAGCTCTTGGGTTCGGTCCAGTCAAGACAGTAGAGTTCGACCCAGCCAGTTGAGTCACGGCTCACAGCTCAGAAGAAAATTAGCAACGGACGGCTGAGATCGATTTGACTTCATCCAACGGTCGGATCTCTTCAGATCTGAACCAAATTCCACAGATCCCAATCAATGGTCCTGATCTACCTGTCTCCATCTCGGATTAACCAGATCAGTGGTGGATGGTCCAGATCTTCCCTTTTCTTAAATGGATGGTCTAGAACATCTTGAGATTGATCCAACGGTCAGATTACTTCTGATTTGGCTGAAATTTTCAGATCTTGATCTATGGTCATGATTGATTCTATCTTGAACTCAGATTGACCAGAAGTTGACCGATAGCTCAGATCCAGCCGTTCTCTAGAATGGACGGCTCCTAATAATCCGATGCTTGATCCCTTTGATCTGGATCCAATGCTGACTCAATTCTGACCCAATTTGATCCAGGTCCATGATCAATTGAAACCTACAAAATGATATTCAAATTTAGTGCCAAAAATATCCCAAATATACAAAGATTAGAATTAAAAGCCAAAATGAAGGGAATACATGAAACCTAATAAAATTGCAAACATAAGCATATAAAATCTGGATCAAACATGGATTTTAGAGCTGACAATAATCAACAAAATGATGGTTATCAAACTCCCCCACACTTATTCTTGCACGTCTCGGGCAAGTAAACAAAACTAAAAGAAAACAACATATTTTCCAAACATTACATCCTCTATCAATACTTGAGAGATAATAAAAGAAAATTACTTAAGATCATCAAGTCTCAAGAATCCATGTATTTATGGTTCCAAATCTCACATAAGTCAAAAACATGGTAATTTTATCAACTTGAATAAACTAAGCATGACAAAAACCTCACAAGATGGATGTATGCACTGATGCTCACAAAAATAACAGATATGGAAATGGAGTTCTCTCAAAGCATTCATGACATTGCACTACCATATGCTTGCTTATCTTCTACTTCTCCACTACCATAACATAAGTACACAAATCAAGAGGGCTTTTCAATGAATAATAATGAAACCAAGTGCTAACAAGACAACAAGAAAGTAGATAACAAAGAAGATCATAAAGAGCATGAAAGAAGATCAAAGAGAAGATGAGAGCATTGGGGTAATTAGCATGATGTATACAATCAAACAATAGTCCAAAGTAAATAACTCAATCAAACCTCCAATATTCATGATTCTCCTTTCACATTCTCAATGCACTACACATCAACCATTTACCACATCTCTCAAAGTGCATGTAGGGATCAACATAACTCTTGAATTTCTCTAAACAATAATATCAAAAGAGTACATATCAAGAAAATATTCCTTTTTGTTCATCACTAATAAAATCTCGAATGCTTGAGGAAATTTTTTTTTTCACATAGAGAGATTTTTTTTAATTCTTTTCTCTCTCTTTTTTTTCATTCTTTTCTCTCTCTCTTTTTTTTTCTTCTTTTTTTTCACATAGAGAGATTTTTTTTTCAAAGAGAGATTTTTTTTTTCACACAAGCATTCATCCATATACACTTGTCTCCCCCCCCCCCCCCACACTTAAAATTTGCCCGTCTCGGGCAATGTAGCAAAGCATGAAAATCACTTAAAACTCACAATAATAGAGGCTGATAATAGAGAAATAACAATGTAATTCATCATGCAATCACCCCATGCTTTCATCGCATGCTCAAGGAAAGATCAAGCTAACAAGGATATGACAAAGAGAATATAGTGACAATGAGAAAGACGATGAAACAAGAAAGTAATAGATGAAACACTCTCTAATAACAATAGCAAGGTAGAGGGAAAACTAAGAGTTCAACAAGAAAGGTTGCCTCTATCATATTCATGTAAGCTTATGTTAATGTAATTTCAAAAAGAATCAAAGCAGGTTCTAGAGTGTCAAATATCACAAATGCTATCACACATAAGAGGATTAAGGATAGGCATGGCAATATCCTCACTAGGTGATCAATAAAATGTCATGCTTAATCCAACAAGATAGAGTCTATCACCACAACAAATGACTAAATGCAATTAATATTCCCAAGCATACCAAGGAAACCAAAACTCGATAATCAGAATTAACTATCTTTTATGATTCTCAAAGCATAATAAAGGAACATGTAAGGAGATACAACTCGAAATCAAACAAAATTTATTCAAAGCCAAACAAAATGCAGAATGAGGAAACAAAGTATAAATGCAAAGTATAAAAGTAAACAAAAATGCGAGTATAAACATAAAGAAAAACAAGAAAAGGAAAGTAAAGGAACAAACTCCCCTTTATTCCTGCCGGCTGGAGTCTATCAAGAAGTAGCCTCCATCGTAGTAGTGGAGGAGTCTGGGTGGCTGAGAGAATTAAGACTCCCCCACACTTGAACTTTACAAAAATCTGCTCCAGTGGCCGCAGGCGATTTAGGTACAAGATCCATTGAAGGAATGGAGTGCTATGAATTAAAGTAAGATCTTCTCCTCCCTCTTTATGCCTTTTGAAAGTTCTTCCAGGAGGTTGGAGTCTGTTCAGATGGAGCACCCACTCCATAAGTCTTCTGGACCCTGCAAAACAATGTAATACCCCTCTCAAGCGTGCAGGGCCAGACAGAAATGAAATAATATCAGTCTCTGCATGAAATGTATCCAAAAATGCATCAGATCCAATAAAATCAGTTCCTGGTATCTCAATGAATTTTTCACAATTAATATCCACCAAGGGTAATTCAAGAAACTTATCACCACTAATGAAATCTATTTTGGATACCTCAATGAAATTTTCATAATTGTTCTCCAACAAGAATGTATCAAGCAATGCATTACAACCACTAAAATCAATATGAGGTACCTCCATAAGTTTTTCACACTCAACTTCAGCATAAGATATAGCAAGAGATTCATCATAATAAACCACATCAATTTCAGGCTCTTCTAAAAAATTTTCACAATTCATATACACAAAAGATGTATCAAAAGATTCATCATAACAAACAACATCAATTTGGGGCACTTCTAAAAAATTTTTACAATCCATATCCACAAAAGATGTATCAAGGGATTCATCATAACAAACAACATCAATTCTAGGTGCCTCTAAAAATCTTTTACAATCAATAAAATCAGTTTGAAACACCTCTATGCAATCTTCAGAAGAAATAGGAGGAATACTTACCTGATCGTGCTAAAAAATACCTGGAGGTTCTACAAGAATAGATGTATCCATAGCTCCCTCCTGGTCAAGTATATGCTCCACTTCAGGTTCAGGTTCTGGTGGACACTCAACTAGAATAGGTGTCCTTGGGTTCTTGCTTCCACCATGCAAGTCCCTACACTTTCTGGTTCATCCTTTGAATCTTCTAATGTACCAGTCAATGGTGGTCCCTGGGGCTCAGTGCAATCCCCTACACCTATAGATAAATTCATTTGACTCACAATTTGTCCACTGTTTCTTTCGATGTCTTGAAGTCTTTGTTGCTTTTGATGATATTGTACAACTTGTTGAAACATTTCCTCCAGCCTTTGTTGTTGAGCCTCACTCTCATTAGGATTCTCAAAGCCTCCTTGATTGGTGTGGAAATCCTGTTGGTCTTGAAATGTAGAATAAGGCTGCTGAAAACCAAGAATTGGCTGTGAATTCTGAAATTGGAACTGTTGGGGCTGCTCAAATGGTTGAATGAGTTGATTAAACTGCTGAAGATTGGGTTGATAGCAAGGATGATGTTGCTGGAAATTATTATTCTGAAAATTCTGAAGTTGGGGCTGACATTGTTGATTGAATTGCTGAAATAGTTGGGGCTGAAAATTCTGAGTGTCTTGCTGAAAATTCTGACCTTGAAATTGGAAATCTTGCTGACATTGTTGAAATTGTGGCTGAAAAAACTGATTTGTTTGCTGAAGATTCGAATAAGGCTGTTGAAAATTTGAATTGAACCCTTGTTGAAAATTCTGAAATTGTGGTTGAAACTGCTGTGGTGGCTGCTGGAATTGTTGTGGTTGCTGGAATTGTTGTAATGGTGGCTGGTAAGTAGATGAATGCCTGTTGGTTATTTGTTGATTCACATGATTCAACCAACATTTTAACTCTGACAGTGCACTTGTAATCTCTTTACAGTCCTCTGGTGAAAACATTTTGATCTTGCAGCCCTGTCACAAATCAAACAAGAAAAATAGCAGCAACCGTATACAAAAGATAAAGCAATCAAAAATAGAATCAAAAGATATAATTATCAAGCACCACTACACTCCCCGGCAACGGCGCCAAATTTTAATAACCGTTTTTTGTCGTGTTACGGTTTCAAATACAATTTAAGTACCGAATTCCTCTAAACTAATGTAGCATAGAGTAACTCGAGTCGTCTCCCAACGAATGTAGTTGGTGCAAGATAAATCTCAGAATCGTATTTTATTGCTTTTGGGTTTGAACGTTAATATTACGAAAAGAAATGACAAAGCAGGTATAAAATCTAGTCTAATTAAGGAAAGACAGTACAGGTAAGAAAATCTAATTTAACCTGGCTACAATTGCGGTAAAGAAAGGACAATATGAAAGAAGCATTAACAAAACTGAACACAGAACATAACCCTACAGCATTAAAGATTTCTAACCCAACCTAACTTAATTGCATGTAATGAAGACATATAACTAAAAGCAATAGGAAGAGCAACTCAGAACGAAACTTAAACAACTAAGAAACATCACAATTAAAACTAACTATTCTAAGAAGCATTTGATCGAACACATCATATGCATGAATTAAAATAATAAAAGTGTGTGCAATTTGAATTGGGGAAGATCCATCAATACAACATTCATCAAATTATCCCAAACATTCACCAAACAAGAACAATTAACATTCAAAACCAATTGAAACATGCAATCGACCCAATAATTCTGTGCTGTGAAGAGGAAAATTGCTATGATGAAAAACTACGAGGAAGAACTGATGCATCTGATGACATTGCTGTGGAAGAAGTTGCCAAACGACCTGCTGTGAAGATGAATCTGTGAAGAAGTCGGATCTGATATGAAACTGCTGGGATTGATGTTACTGCCGGAATCAGATAAGAAGCTGCCGAAAAAAAAAATGGAGTAACTGTGGATCGGAAGAAACTGCTATGAAGAAAGGAACTGCGGCTACTGGAGTTGGCGTCTAGGTTTCCCTGATGGAGCTTGAATCCGGACGGAGAGGTAGAAGATCGAAGGTTGTCAGCTAGGGTTCGAACCCCGGGCCCTAGCTGTGCGATCCTTGAGAAGAAGAGAAGGTGGAGAGAAGATGAAGTTTGGATGCTCCGGCCGACGGCGAGATGGAGAGGTGGAAACCGGCCGGCGGCTGTGGAGATGCGGACCGCCGGCGGTGAGGGTGGAGAGGAGAAAAAATCGCCGAGGATGAGTCGGAGTCGCCTCTTCGATCGAGTGGAGAGAATCTTCCATGGAGTCCGGTTCAGCACTCTTAACTCATCAACGCGCGTGAGTTCAGCCGGTTCAGCTCAAGCTTTGCAACCAGCCCAGCACTTGGTTCAGCCAAGCACTTGAGTCCGGTCCTAACTTGAGTTCGTTCCAGTCAGCCAAGCTCAGCCAAAGCTCATAGCTTTGGTTCAGTTAAGCCAGCTCTTGAGTTCGGTCCAGTCAAGCCAGTTGAGTTCGACCCAGCCAGTTGAGTCAGGGCTCACAGCTCAGAAGAAAATTAGCAACGGACGACTGAGATCGATTTGACTTCATCCAACGGTCGGATCTCTTCAGATCTGAACCAAATTCCACAGATCCCAATCAATGGTCCTGATCTACCTGTCTCCATCTCGGATTAACTAGATCAGTGGTGGACGGTCCAGATCTTCCGTTTTCTTAAATGGATGGTCTAGAACATCTTGAGCTTGATCCAACGGTCAGATTACTTCTGATTTGGCTGAAATTTTTAGATCTTGATCTATGGTCATGATTGATTCTATCTTGAACTCAAATTGACCAGAAGTTGACCGATAGCTCAGATCCAGCCGTTCTCTAGAATGGACGGCTCCTAATAATCCGATGCTTGATCCCTTTGATCTGGATCCAATGCTTACTCAATTCTGACCCAATTTGATCCAGGTCCATGATCAATTGAAACCTACAAAATGATATTCAAATTTAGTGCCAAAAATATCCCAAATATACAAAGATTAGAATTAAAAGCCAAAATCAAGGGAATACATGAAACCTAATAAAATTGCAAACTTAAGCATATAAAATGTGGATCAAACATGGATTTTAGAGCTGAAAATAATCAACAAAATAATGGTTATCAATACCCCTACAGACTATGTTATTTTATGAGATTTTTTATGTTTGGGGAATTGATTTTATGGGACCTTTTCCTGCATCCTGTGGTTATATGTATATTTTACTTGCTGTAGATTATGTTTCTAAATGGGTGGAGGCCATTCCCTCCAAGACTGATGACTCTTCTGTTGTTGTTAGTTTTGTCAGGACACATATTTTTTGCAGGTTTGGAATTCCTAGAGCTATAATAAGTGACCAAGGATCTCACTTTTGCAACAAACACATGAAGGCCTTGCTTAGTAAGTATGGGGTTATACACAAGGTTTCTACTTCCTACCATCCCCAAACAAATGGCTAAGCCGAAATCTCAAATAGAGAAATCAAAGCAATTTTGGAAAAGACCGTTGGGCCGAATAGGAAGGATTGGAGCAAGAGGCTAGATGATGCACTTTGGGCCTATCGAACGGCATTCAAGACACCAATTGGCATGTCTCCCTACCGGTTAGTTTATGGTAAAGCTTGTCATCTTCCCGTCGAGATAGAACACAAGGCATATTGGGCGGTGAAGGCTTACAACTACGATGCCACCAAGGTGAGAGAAGAGAGAAAACTTCAACTTCAAGAACTTGAGGAGATTTGACTAGAGGTATTTGAGAACTCACGGATCTACAAGGAAAAGACCAAGAACTTCCATGACAAACATATAGTGAGAAAAGAATTTCAAATTGGTGACAAGGTCTTATTGTACAAATCAAGACTCAAGTTGATTAAGGGTAAGTTGAGGTCAAGGTGGGAAGGTCCTTTTATTATAACTAATATTTTTCCCTATGGTGTTGTTGAAATCAAAGATGAGACTAATGGTTTTGTGTGGAAAGTAAATGGCCACCGGCTGAAGAAATATTTTGAAGAACTAAAGGAGCTAGAGGTGGATGGAGTGGACATCAAAGATGCTATCTACCCAACCTAAAGGGGAGTTTCCTTTTTCTTGCGTTTTATTTCATTGTAAATATCATTTTATTGTTTTCAAATAGTTTAATCTTTCTTTTCCAATGAATTTTTGATAATAAATGTTAGGAAGTGTAGATTGAATAAATAGTGATTGTAGATACCATTTCACCATTTTGGCACCTTAATTTTTGCATGAGTAGGAATAAATGTATCCCTCTAGGTTTTCTCTATATCTTCTTAGAGTCTTTTGAATGCAATTTAAATTTGGTTGTCAAGACTTGGGATTTGAGTCAATGGATGAAAATTCTTGTTGCTTGAGTACTACTTGGTTATGAACTCTAGGGTGATGACTTGAGATGGATTCTTTTTACCTAGTGAGGACTTAGTTTTATTATTGAGATACACACATGTGATTGTACTCTAAAACTTGTTTAGATTCTTTCAAAATCATATTTCTATGATTGGACCACTTTTATAAAAGTTAATCACTTTGTCTTCCCTTTTTCATTTAATTGTTGCATCATATTTTGTTGATTCATGTCTTATTCTTTTTCCTTCCCCTATTTTTTGCTCATATCCATATTTCTCTATATACTTGGTTACTTGAGATTTTTCTTGATGTTATTTTGCCTGAGACAGACAAAGGTTTAAGTGTGGGGGAGGTGGCTAGAGTTTTGAAAGGAATTTTGGTGAGAAGTGATGCATTTTGAAGTTTATGTTGTGATAGCAATTTGTTTTTTGAGGAATGCAATGCAAAAATAGAAAAAAAAGAGAAGAAAAGAAATGGAGAATTGTGGCAATTTGATGGGTGATGTATCAAAGATGAGTTGTAAGTATTAAAAAGTTAAGATCATTTTTGGAGTAATCTGATTTATGGATGTTGTTTGGTGTTTCAACTCTATGAAGCTAATTTTGAAAGGAATGGGAGCTCATAAAGGTTAGTTTTTAGTTATACTTTTCAAGCCTACCAAAAGTTTCATTTAGCATGGAATTGGCAAGTGGAAGTATCTTCAAAAAGCTCTAATCGTTGCCAAGCACTGAAGTGGAGAATTAGGAGTGAAATTTGGTGGGTGGATCTGAATTGAAGTTGCAAGAAAAAAAAACAAAACAGAAGTAGCTGGGAAAAATCACAGAAAACAGAAAAAAAAAGAGAAAAGAAAAGTAAAGAAAAGACAAATGAAAACATGAAACTTCAGAAGATAGATAGATTTCTGAGTTTGAAATTGAGAATAAGAAGCTAGATGGGTTAAGAATTGGTGATGATTGGAAGAAAGGAAAAATTCAGGCAAAGTTAGTTTTGGAATTCTGGAATTTGGCTACTGATCAGTCCCTGATCGGTCATCAGTCTGATCAGGGAGCACCAGTCCGATCACCAGACCGATCAGGCAATGCCTGATCGGTCTCTGGACCGATCCTAGTAGCTGGCACAGCACAGAACATTGCTTTCAGTGTTAAACCTCTTCCAGTTCAGCTCATAATCATTTTCCCTTGGCTCAGGATTCATAAGAGGCTATCACAAAAGGGCAAAGAGCATTAGAAATAATTTTGAGTATCCCAAGTCTTCTATTTGTCATTACTTTTCCATATTTCTTCTTCATGCTATATTTCTTTATCATAGTTCTCTCCTTATCATATCATATTCTCTATTTTCTTAATCATGAGTTTTTGGTATCATAATTCATGGAAAATTCTTTTTCATTCTATCCAGTTCATACTTCTTTTATGTGTTCTAATAAACCTTTGTAGATGTGGCTCCAAGGAAAGAATGATGGTGGAGAGTAGAGAATAAGCAAGCCTATGGTAGTTCAAGAAACATGTTGTGTTTGAGTGAGCTCCACTTTCATTGAAATGTAGAACTTAGGAAGAGTGCCACTACAAATTCCTTTGGGAGGTTTTGTGCATTGATTTCATCTCAATGAATCATGAAGGAGGAAGTAAGCTAAGTTGTTGATTTAAGGACAAGATACTAGTCTATTGAGCATAGATTTTTGAGAATTGACACCCCTAGGTAATTTCTTTTCAATTGCTTCTTACAATGATTGAGAATAATCTAGGGGGAATACATTTTAGTTCCTTTGTAGCTTGTGCGGGACACCCAAGAATAAGTGTGGGGGAGTTGATAAATTTCATTTTGTTGATTAAATTAGGCCTTCAAATCCATGTTTTGATCCACTATTCATATGCTTAAGTTTGCATTACATGAGGTTTTATGGATTGTCACCATCTTATCTTAAAATTCAATTCTTTCTATATTTGAGATGTTTTGGCACTAAAATTTAATATCATTTTGTAGGGATCAGATGATCATGGACTTGGATCCTATTGGGTTAAACTTAGATCAGAATTGGATTCGGATCAAAGGGATCAAGTATCGGATTAATATGGGTCGTCCATTCAAGAGAACGCTTAGATCCGAACCATCCTTCAACTTCTGGTCGATCCAAGCTCAAGATAGACTTAATCAAGTAGATGGATCAAGATCTGAAAGTTTGGGTCAGATCCGAGTTGATTCAGCAGTTGGATCAAGCAATGGAGGATCTAGACCGTCTAAGCTAGAGAAGAGAAGATCTGAGCAATCCGCTTCAGATCTGAGTGATCCGAGTTAAGGACAAGCAGATCAGAGCCGTTGATCAAGATCTGGGAAGTTTGGGTTCGATCTGACTTGATCTGACTGTTGGATCAGAGCGGAACAATCTCAGCCGTCAAAATTCAAAATGCTCAGTTAAATCCAGAATTCCCTCTGTCGTTCGGGGTCGTCGCGATTTCTCTGCTCGAGTGTTCTTCGTTGTCCCTCTCCATTCTCTTCTCAATTGTTGCGGGCAACCACTCCAGATCGGGATCTCCTCAAGGCTTCGAATCATCAAGGTTTGTTCTTCGTGAGATCTGCTACAAATCTACTGCTGACAAACTTTGGCGAGGGTATCACCAAGTTCTGCTCCGCCAAATCCATTCTCGCTCGATCACTGACTTCGCTGATTGGAACCTTCAACGCGTGAGTAAAGAGGGGTTCTCTACTTGGCACTAGAGTTTCGGAGCTGGAGTTGCATCAGCTGATTGAGGAGGAAGGAAAGGGTGGGAGATTACAGCCAGTTCACTAATCAGATGCAAATCGATCGCAGGAGTTCGATCTTGTTGATTTTTGATCAAAGGGGTTTTGGATCGGTTCTTGGTTGACAACAAGAAGCATCCCTTGGTGATGAATCTGATCTGGAGTTTTTTATTGTTAGATTTCGTTTCTGATACTAATTCTGCATCGTTCTAGTTCTGTATCATACTGCTATCAGCTACTGATCGGTCTAAGTGATCGATCCAGACCACTCCTGATCGGATGCCAGTCCGATCAGGCTTGTATCTGATCGGTCAGCTGTCCGATCAGGTAATTTCCTGCAAAAATGTACTTTGTTTCGGTATTCAGCATAGTTTCAATCCTTTATTTCCGAATTTAAGTTCAGCACTGGTGTAACTCTGCATTTGATATCAGTCTTATATTTCAAATTTTGCAATTTCAAATTGTTTGTTAAATTTCTTAAGTCGTTAAATTTCATTCTTGTAATATCTAGCTTAACTCTAGACAAGTTAATTCCATTACAAAGTCCACTTCTATTCTTACTTGTAAAACAAAACCCCCATTTTATCTCGAAAACCCAAAATCATTTAACGACAAATAACTTTCAAGCTCGATTCAAACACTCAAAACTAGTCCTGGAAAAATACGACTTGAGGCCCCTATTCTACATTTCTATTTTGCTAGCAAGGGTTTTCAGCTTTATAAATTTCTAAATTTGATACCCACATTCGTGACATTATATTGGGCACCATCAAGACCACTAGTGGACTCATGCTGAGTACTTAAGCCTTGGATGTACTACCCTAGGGGGTTGGGAACCAAGTAAATCCCGCGAGTCTTTGTTGTGTTTGTCTTTCTTTATTATTTCTGCTGCGTACTAACTCTGATAGAAAGATGAACGACGAAGTGTTTCAACAAAATTACGAGTCGATATTCACCCCCCCCCCTCTATCGACCGACACTGATCCTCCAAGTGGTATCAGAGCCTGGAAGATCTTCACCGGACTAACAGCCGAAGGAGCAACAACACCATGAATTGAGGGGGAGCAGGGGTGAATATAGGTATAATTTTTATTATGTCTATTTTTAAATTCCATATTATTTGTTTCAAGTGTAGGGAGAGAGGACACTATAAAAATCAGTGTCCTACTCGTAAGATTTGAACTTCACCATCGGCGGCGACGGAGGTACCAGTGCCAGGAGTCCGGAGGGACAAGAGTTACATCCGGTACTTCAAATGTTAAAAGCATGGACACTACAAGAATCAGTGTCCTACCACAGTAAAAAGGTACAAAAAGCTAATTTTTGTAAAAATATTTTTCAATTTCCTGCAAAATTAGATCTTCCTGCTAAATTAAATTATTTATATGATAACTTAAATGTACTGCATGACCAATTTGTTAGTAATGAAACCAACATTGATAATAGTAAAATACCAAATAATAATTCTTTAATCCTTAGTATCAATGCTATCATTTTTGAAATTAATTCTAATACTTTTCTTAATAATTCTAACAACTCTAAGGATAATGATAATATTTAATTAATAATTTTTCTAAGGATTCTAACAACTCTAGGGATAATTATAATACTTTAATTAATAATATTCCTGATAATACTGAAATCTTAATTAATAATATTACTTATAATTATGATAATTCTGAGGATAATAATGAAATTATGACTGATAATTCTAATATTTGTGAAAATAATATTGATGATAATATTCAATACATTTCTGAATATAATGCTACACCTTTAATTAATATTCCTGAACATTATTCTACCTATTATGAAGATAATAATACAATTTCGGAATATAACTCTGAAGATTAGGATGAAGATGAAGATAAATTTATTAGAATTAATAAGGGTCACAAGAATTCAAACAAAGCAGAAGTCTTAAACAAACTTGAAAATTTAAATGCAAAAGAAATAATAGATGAATCAGAGATTTTTGAAAGTATGGAAATGATGCAACTAGACCCAAAATTTTAAATCAAACCTTAATTAATTCTTAACCTTAAATAATTACAACCTTAATTAATTCTTAATAATTTAAACCTTAATTAATTCTTGATAATTTCAACCTTAATTAATTTTTAATAAAGTATCAAATTGAGAATTTGATATTTTATTAGAAACTTAATTAAAGTGATTTGACTTGATTGATACATGTATAACTGTCATGCCCATGCATATGCTTAATTTTTTCTTAAATATCTGTTATGTCATTCATGTTTACTTTTCTGCTTAATTTAGAATGGATAGATAGGAAAGAGATTGGTTGATACTTGCCTAACCTAGTACCAGGGTGGGGCGCGATGATAGTACGTTAGGAAAGCTTGGTCTAGGAAGTAACGAAGGGTAAGGAGTACTTGACCTGGTCGACTTAGTTAAGTGGAACTAGCCGAAGTTACCTTGCCACATCCTAGACTAGTTAGACTAAAGTTTTCAAAAGAGTAAATTGAAAGTATCATTTCTTTAAAAGGCTTTGTCTAAGGAAAGAGTTGATGATCCAATAAGACTACGACCAATGCCTCGCTACGATCGGGAAGCCCATTATTAAAATCTACTTTTAAATTACAAATGGTTAAACTTGAATCTAACTCAAGGTCAAGCAATCTATAAATTAAATTGAGAAAAATTATTCAAGCATCTCACGAACACCTATAAGGCAACCGTGCTTGCTTGTATTGTGACACTTAGAATAAATGAGATGTTAAGGACTAATTAATTGACAAATGCCTTTAAAAATATTTTCAAAATATTTAGGATATTTTCGAAAAAATCTATTTTCAAAATAATGTTTAACCATAATAATATTTTTATAAATTTCATGCTTGATTGGGTGCTTACCTATAAATAATTATTTCAAAAATTATATATCTTGTCGAATTTTTTTTTACCTACACTTAGACACAAATCTTCTAGGTCACCACTAGAGTCCTTTAAGACACTTAGGTAGAGATCCTTATAGTTAACAAGGGTAGCCAAAAGATGTCAGGTTCAGGGGGAGTCTTTATTTTTATGAATTTTTATTTTTAGAAAATTATTTTTCAAAAATTATTCCTTTCAAAAAATTTATATCTTTTCAAAATGGTTTGTGCTTTAAAAAAAAGTATCATTCAAAATGCATTTCAAAAAATATTTTTCAAAAACTTATCTTGTCTTTCAAAATATTTTTTAAATATTATTTCCTTGAAAACTATCATATTCTTTCAAAAATTCCTTTAATTGTTCTTTTGATTTTGATAAACTCTAAAGACACATAGAAAGTTTTCTTTATGATTTATAAGAATTCCTAAAATTGTGTCAGGTTTAAGGGAGTCCTAATCAAAAGAAATTAATTTATTTCTACTACTGATTATTTCAAAAAATTTCTTAATTTCTTAATTATTTGCTTTTGAATCAAACCCTAAGACTCAGAGGATGATCAACTTGTAGTTAACAAACTTCCTAGGATTGTGTCAGGTTTAGGGGGAGGTTCAAATTAAATGAATCATTTGAAATTTCAAAAATGTTATATTTTCATAAAACCACTATCTTTTGTAAAATACTTTTGAAAATAGTATATTCTCATTTTCCAAAATTTATTTTGAAAATCTTTTGTCATTTGGAATACCTTTGAAAATAATTTTTCTTAGGAAAATTTTCCAAGACACTTAGGAAAATTTTCCTTGTAGATAACAAGGTTTTCTTGGATTGTGTCAGACTAGAAAAGAAACCAAATCAAGAAAGTTATTATTTTTTTCAAAACTAAATAATTGAAAATATTCACTTTTTGAAAAATCCCTAAGACATATAGGAATGTTCTTGGGGTCAACGAGATTTCTAGGATTGTGTCAGACTTAGGGAAGTTCAAATTTAAAAAAAAATCACATGTTGTTGGTGCAATGTTCCTTAAAGTACTTAGTGACTTTTAGAATATTTTCTAGAACAAGTACTTAGTTTTTTAGAAAAAGGAAGAGTTTTTTGAAAATTATTTTTTAAAAATATCATAAGTATTTTCAAAAAGGAAAAGAGAGATTATCTTTAAAAGGGGAGAAGAAGCTTAAGTTAGATTTTTTAAAAAAATCTTATTGCTGGTGCATTTTTTTTATCCGTTATTTTCTTTTAATGTGTGACAAAGGGGGAGGGAAGCTTAAGTTAGATTTTTTTTCGATTTCTCCCAAGTGTTAAACCTAGAACCCTTAGACCTAACCTAACTTAAGATTATTGTCAAATATCAAAAATGGGGAAATTGTTCGTGCAAGTGCATCAGTTATGCACAGTCAACCTCTAGTGTTTGATGTTTGACAATATGAGGCGTAGTCAAAGTGATCATGCGTTAAACCAAACAGGACCTTATGTTTGGTAGGGTAAACCTAGGTTTGATCTGTTTGACAAAGGATTAAGCCAAACAGGATTTGATGTTTGGCAGAGTGAATAGAACTCAGGGTTGGTCAGTTTGACCAAGGGATTAAACCAAACCAGACTTGAGGTTTGGGATTATACGTACTTGAAAGGTAGAAGGAAGAAGTCTAGTCAGGATTATGATGACTAGCAAAGAAGTGGTTAAATTGAAAGAAACCCTGGTGAGTGAAGCTGGTTCCTAGCAAGGGAAGCTAGGTGGAAGAAAACATAGTGAGTGAAGCTAGGTGGACTAAATCCTGTTGAGTGAAGCTGGGTCCTAGTGAGTGAGGCTAGGTGGACTAAGTCCTGGTGAGTGAAGTTGGGCACGAAGTCTTGTTCTGAGGGACTGAGCACTAAGTCCTGGTCGGGGATCGGGCAACGGAGTCTTAGCCGAGCGAGGATTGGGGACAGAAGTAGAGACGGGTCGAGGTTGGACGTCTCGAGATCCAAGTTCTCAGAGGCCAAGAAAAGTCCAGCCAAATGTCTCGATTGGCAAAAGCTTTAGTCGAGCGAGAATCACAGACAAAAGTAGAGACGGATCGAGGTCGGACGTCTCGAGATCCGGGTTCTCAGAGGTTGAGCAAAAGTCTAACCGGAGGTCCTGGTTGGCAAAGGTAACTTCTCCAGAGTGGAGTAGGTGAGGACGCGTTCCCCGGGAAAGGGAACATTAGGCGTCGGTTTGACCTAGGGTTTCGAGTGAAATCCAAAGTCAAAACCAATCAATTAAGACTAAGATTATTTGTACGTTTGTCTTGTGTTAGTTGTCTTGCAGGTACCTGGAGTTGGAGGCAAGATAGGAGAACAAATGCAAGAAAAGCTGACCTGGGAAGAGGCCTTCCTGGGCGCCTGATTAGTATTAGGTGCCCAAGAGACCTTTCCCAGGTGCCTGGGAGCTTCCCAGGCGCCTGGGAAGCAATAGTTATCCCTGCGCGATCTTTTCTGCTACGGATAAAGTTTTGACCACATGTGGCAGGCGCCCAAGAGCTCTGAGGCACCCGATAACGTAGTATATAAAGGGGTTCGACTCCTCACTTCAGAACAATACTTTCTGCATCCGCTAAAGCATTCTGTGTGAAACAAACGTGCTAAAGTCGAGGCTCTACGACCAAGGAACCTCCAGAGGATGTACGTTGCACTTCGGACTTCGGATTGGCCGGATCTTCGTGTCAGATTGGTTTGCTTTTAATTTTCAAAGTTGTAATTATTGTTTCTATTTGTGTTTACTTTTCAAACTGTAAGACGGGTTTCTCCGCCTCTGGAAAGTTCAGAAAGGAGACCACTAGTGGACTCACACTGAGTACTTAGGCCTTGGATGTACTAACCCTGGGGGTTGGGAACCAAGTAAATCCCGCGAGTCTTTATTGTTTTTGTCTTTCTTTATTATTTCTGTTGCGTAATAACTTTGATAGAAAGACGAACGACGAAGTGTTCCGATAAAATTATGAATCGATATTCACCCCCCTTTATCAACCGGCATCAATCCTACAAAAATCAAATATGAACTACCAAATATCTCGATTTGCTATAAACCTACACATTTGTGTCCATACAGTAAATCTCAAATCCATAAGTTGGATTGTGTTTTTTTTCATAATCTTCATATAAATATTTGTGATTTGACTATCAGCAGGCTTACCAAACAAAAAAGAACAGAATGTAGATCTAGTTAAGATCAGGAACTTATCTTGCCATATGACAACACCGCGGGGAGCAAAAAATAACATTACAAAATTGATAAAGAAATGTTTAGAAAAAATTAACATATTGAAAATAAACGTAGTCCAATTCTTCCCTAGTGAGAAAGTCTATCAACAACTCTCTCTCTTCTTCATATGCTTCTTCATGTCTACAAAAATTGATTCTCCTTTTATATACATCCATGGCAGGATTCATGCTATCCTTAATATCTACTATAAAATTTACCTATATTAAAACATAGTTAGTAATGTAAGCTAAAATTTATACGTAGTTAGTAACAATATACAATAACATGCAAAAACTAGTAGATTTCAAAATAATGAATCTTGAATTTATATTCCATCTTCCTATTTTTTTCCCCTTCCTCTTACATTTTGGTGTTGGCTAGGAGGAGTCACAAACATAGACTTCTTTTTTTTCGACACACGATCAGCTCTAGTTCTCACTGTTGGTGCAAAGAGCATCAGTGATGAATAGTCATCCTCTTGGATTTCGATGTTTGACAATATACTAAGGTTAGTCAATGTGATCATGGGTTAAGCCAAACAGGACCTGATGTTTGGTAGGATAAACCCAAGCTTGATCAATCTTGACAAAGGTTAGCCAAATATGACCTAATATTTGACAGAACTATAAGTGACAATATACTTAGGTTTAGTCAAAGTGATCAAGGGTTAAACCAAACAGGGCCTTATGTTTAGTAGGGTAAACTCAGGTTTGATCAGTTTGAGAAAGGGACTAGCCAAACGGGATCTGATATTTGGCAGAGTGAACAGATCCCAGGGTTGGTCAGTTTGACCAAGGGATTAAACCAAACTAAACTTGAGGTTTGGTATACTTACCTGAAGGTTGGAGGAAGTCTAGTCAGAATTAAGATGACTAGCAAAGAAGTGATTATGGTGGAATAAATCCTAGTGAGTGAAGCTAGGTGGAAGAAATCGTAGTGAGTGAAGCTAGGTGGATGAAATCTTAGTGAGTGAAGCTAGGTGGAAGAAATCCTGGTGAGTGACGTTGGGTCCTAGTGAGTGAAGCTAGGTGGACTAAGTTCTGGTCGGGGATCGGGCAACGGAGTCTTAGTCGAGAGAGGACTATGGATAGAAGTAGAGACGGGTCGAGGTCAGACATCTAGAGATCCGAGAGTCTCGGAGGCCGAGCACGAAATCCTGGTCGAGGATCGAGCAAAAGACTTAGTCGAGCGGGGATCACGGACAGAAGTAGAGATGAGTCGAGGTCGGACGTCTTGTGATCCGGGTTCTCAGAGGTTGAGCAAAAGTCCAACCGGAGGTCTTGGTTGGAAAAAGATAACTTCTCCAGGGTGGAGTAGGTGAGGACGCGTTCCCCGGGAAAGGGAACATTAGGCGTCGATTCGACCTACGGTTTTGGGTGAAATACAAAATCAGAACCAATCAATTAAGGCTAAGATTATTTGTATGTTTGTCTTGTGTTTGTTGTCTTGCAGGTATTTGGAGTTGGAGGCAAGATAGGAGAGCAAACACAGAAAAAAATGAACGTGGGAAGAACCTTCCTGGGTGCCTGAATGAATCATGCACCCAGATTGGTTGGGTCCCCTGGTTCAGGGTCAGGCTTCCTAGGCGCCTAGTAAACTAGGCGCCACTCTATCGACTGGCACCGATCCTACACTCACAGTATCCACAATAGAAGATTGAAAATGACTGTTCTTCTCTGCTTTTGAAGTAGCAACGTCACTACTAGAAACACGCTCTACTCTTGAACCACTACCGGAATCAGCTCTAAACACAGAATTTTTTCTACTTCAAATCCATCACCACTGTGCCTCTTATTAGCTGAAGTATTCTCTGAATCAGATCCTACCAATCTTGTGTTTTCTTTATTCAATTTAGAAATAACATCTTTTATCATCGAATCAACATTATCATCAGTGTTGGTAGTTGTCATTTCCACGTTCAACTTCTGTAACCCAGCAAGTTTATTTTCACCACTAACTTCAACCTCAACAAGCTTCTTCTCTTTCTAAAATAAAATTATCTTTCACTCTATCTTAATCCTCACTCACTTTTTCTTCCTCCTCCTCATTGCTCATATCTACAACAATTGGTTCAAGCATCCTCTAAGTATTAGGAAATCCAGAACATCTCACACAAAGTGGCACCTGAAAAATATAAAAAATATCTTATCATCATCATTTAACATAATAATTTTATTATTTCTATATTTACAGAAGATGTTACTTGCTTGATACTTACAAGTTTCTCCTTATCTAGAAATGGTACTATATCTAACATTTTTTCACAATTAAAAATAAAATATTACTTCTACAATCATATCTATAAAAAACATACTAAAAACATAACAACTTATCATATTAAAATCAATTCCTGAAAATAATCTCTTAGCAACATCATATTTGATGGATATCTTACTCCGTTCCCAGCAAAACAACCGGAGGAAACAATATAAAGAACGCGTATGTCCAAATGAAGGAATTCTTTCATATAACCATGCCTGAATACATAAAGAGATAAATATAATAATATTAAACATATCACAATTGCACTTCAAAAATTAAAAACTCACTATTAAACCAACAGTACAACCGTCTAAATACATTTTGCAACCACCATTTCCTTTGCCATTACTGGTATGCAAGATAATTTGGTGGCACAAAAATATATATGCTGCATCTCCCCATGAATAATCAAAGAACCTCGTCAAATTATCAATGTAGGACATAATAAATCAAGAAGTGGAATAGTTACTAACAGATGAAATAACACAGTTAAATAGAAGACAAATAAACAACCTAACAAAATCATCCACGTCATATTCCTTCTCAGATCCAGCTAATAACCGCATATTATCATGAATCATGGTCCTATTTACGTTGCCAACTTTTCCTCCAAATAGCCTAAGAACAAATTTAGATTTTATGCTCGCATCTAGATCAACCAGTTGCCCCATATGAGTCAAACCAAGGACAATGCTAAACTCAATTGAAGTGAATGGAACTATAATGTTGTCATCAAACAAGAAAGAACAAGAAAGCAATAGTTGGAATCTCTTTAAAACTAAATCAATTCTGGTACTACTGATAGGCATCTTAGACATCTCGAGCTATGGAGCAAGTGGAGTGTTCTTAATCCTCTATTTTTGCCTGTTACTCATAATTGGTAACACTTCGCCCAGTACATCATTGAAATATGTCGGAGAGCAACACGAATAAGATTGTTTGTCGCTCTTGCTCTTTCCCTCATCTTCCATTACTCTCTTACTCTTATCTTTCACCATCGATTGCCCCTTAACCTCCATGGTGCTCCCTGTAAGAGCTTAATTTTTTCCTTATTTCTGCATAAAAAGTAAATTAAGCGAAAACAAATTAAGTTATCAGTCATACCATCACGTACAAACCATACAAAATTGGGTATATACCACTTAAATTGAGTTTATTATTTAGTTTATTGATCATAATCACCACATAACTCATTCAATCATTCAATTAGGAAAGATAAAACACAAATTCATTTAGTAATTAGAAATCTAAAGCCCAATTTATTCAAACTACCAATATTAACACCACTAAAAATAGGAACAATTTAGCCAAAACTAATTTATTTATAATTCTTACCATAAAGTAGAAACCACAAAAAATTGAAGCTTATTTTAGCACTTAAATTCAATATATTATTCAGTTTATCAATAATCAATGCACAAAAGTAACTTATCTCTTTCAATTCATTAACTGAAGATAAAATATAAACACAATCATAAAGTTGTAATTCGAACATCAAAATTAATTTTATTTGAGCTAGCAAAATCGACACCACAACAAATAGAATAATTTACTCATTCATACCCTAATGTATAAATCCTAAAATTTTGGGCATCAAAGAACAAAATACATAGATATGTCATTCATTACTTGAATTGAAGAAAAGGTAATACAAACTCATTCAGAGAAATTATAATTTGAAGACAAAAAACTAATTTTATACAACCTAACAAAATCAACAACACCCATGAACTAAAACTTTGATTTTTCATACAATTTTATAGAATCATACATAAACAATAATTTTAATTTCATTCTACAAATAAGATTAACAAATAGGTCAAAATTTAGGGCATAGAATCATAATGAACCTTCTACTTGAATAACTCTGTTTCTGCCTTTGAAATACAACGCAGACCACTTTTTCACATTAGCAATCCTCCGATTGCTGCGATTACCACCTTTTTACTTCTTCAAACCCGACGTTCATGGATGATTCTTGAGTTGAAGGTGAAAGGCGGGTCGTCACATGGTTGAAGGTCAAAGGCACTTCGGATCGAAACTTTAAGCTTTGCACTTGAAGGTGGAAGTCGGATTCTACCGCCTCTCTGATTTTTGACTTCAACGCTTGCCGGAAGTGATTTTGGTGATTGTCAATTTTTACCTTCGATGCAGCTCCATGTCCGAGAAGAAGATTCAAAAGGGAGAGAGTTTGAAAGTAATGGGAGGGCAATTAGGTAAAATCATATAAGAGGGAGTTTAAGCAAATACACAGGGGTTGTCAGGGAGTGGGAATGGTTTTTCACTGACATGGGGACTAAAAGAGTAGTTATATTTCTGAGTAGGGATTTAAGGGTAAGCTCCCCTTACAAATATTGATAAAAAATATCCGAGTCTACTAAAAATTATTTTTGGCCTGAGACTTCTATTATAGATCTTTGAAAGACGTTATGTTGTAATAATCGACTTAAAAACTATGACCGATCAAAACAATCTAAAACTTTCCGTTCTACTGAAAGAGTAGAGAGAAAATAGAAAATAATAATTTTTGGATGTTTATTATTAAAGCAAATAAATTTATTTATACAAGTTGTCTATCCAATAATGGAAAGATTAATTATGACATATAATCATAACAATTATAATGAATATAATAAATTTGAAAATATTATTTTTTTCTATCGAACCCATGTTGATCTTGATATGATGCCAAATATAATAAAACTCGATTGATTAGAATCAATCCATGTTGATCTTGCCAAGGAAAAAATGAGCATTGCCAAGATCTCAAATAGGAAACTCTCGATGAAGAAGTTGATGTAAAGTAGCGATGCTATTTTGATCACTACCAGTTATTAAGATATCATCAACACAAATAAAAAAAAATATTGAAAATTTCTGATTACATTTGTATAAAAGTGAAGAGTCAGTTTTTAAGCCAGAAAATCCTTGATTATGAAGCCAGGTAGATAGATGATGAAACCATGCACGAGGTGCTTGCCGAAGATCATATATAGATTTCTAAAGTTGGCATGCATGTGTTAGAAGTTACGGGTGGATAAAACCAGGTGGTTGCTCCATAAAAATAGATTCTTCAAGGTGTCCATGAAGGAAACCATTGGAAACATCTAATTGTCATATCGATCAACTGGAGCAAACAACTGTAGATAGAATAATCTGACAATTGTGATTTTGACAACTGGACTAAAGGTATCATTAAAGTCAATACCTGGTTGATAATTAAAGCCTTTAGCAATGATGGGGTCGAGCATCCCATGGTTGACACTTGGAATGAAGAAGCTATGTGGCAAGGTCCACCGAGACCACATCAGGAAAACAGGTTCCCGAGACCTCCTCGGGAAAATAGGTTCCTAGGACTACCTCAGGAATACCGGTGCCCGGGACCCTCTCGGGCCGAAGGACCACGAGATTACCTCGGGAAAGCGGAGCCCAAGAGTCATCCCATCCGATTGTTGTCCCCTTTTCTTGGATCGACAGATAATTATTACGAATAATTATTAGATAATCATGGCCCGCAATATGCGGCTATTAATGTATTAATTATGTCAACGGTTTGGATTTAATTGTCATATGACTGTTATGATGATTATCCAATAACTGCTAAATAAGGGGACGTGGAGACACGTGTGACTGCTGCCTCAGGTATAAATAGTACTTCGGCACCCAGGTAAAAGGTGTTAGTAATATGAGAGAAGTGTCCTAAGGCAATCGCCTTATGATTGTAAACATTTATTTTAATAAATGAAAATTCACTATTTGAGTATACATGTTTGTGTATTTGATTGAGATCTTAAACTCATCTACTGAATATCCGCAATACAATTCACAGCATGAGAGAATTTGTGATGAAATCACAACTAGTGATTATCTCTACATGTGCAATTGTGAAGTATTGAAAATATCCCTAGTCGATGAATTGATAAATACGGACACTATCAATTCTGTTGAGACTAGCATGGGTTATTCTCTAATCAGCTGATTCTCACTGGTAGGTGACATTGGGATGTCCGGAGATAAACATGGATGCTAGTTAAGGGAACTAGTTCATTGGAGTGACTAGCTGTAAAACTTCACATGGTAGTCTATACATAGACATGTCAGTGAAGTTCTTACTGCAGCTTAAGTGCGATGTTCCTTTGACTTGCGGTGTTCAAGTCATCTTGGTCATAGAGACTTATACTTTAACATCTTAAGCAAGCATCTCCAAGGAGGTGTGGACCCAGGATGGTTGGGTATAAGCCGAAGTGCCCGAAGATGTTTGAACAGCCTACAAAGGATTCACCACTCCTTGCGAGAAGATGTATACCCAAGGCCTATCGTCGGATTGTTACTCAAAGCCTCTGGCCAGAGCACGTCATGTTTAGAGTATGAGTCTCTTAAATACATGAGAGTAATTGGAAATCCAAAGGACGAGAAAGACACTACTTGGGCTAGGTGTGACGTAGTCAGCCTAGTGGGGACTGACACATATAGACCATGTCCTGAACCAAGTGGGTATAAGATGGTGAAGGGAATGGGGCACGATTCATTAGAGCTGCTGAAGGGTTTCAGAATCACTTCTGAGGTCAACCGTTGATCTTTCGATTAATTGGGGGTCATGATGTACTACTAGGTGCCACTCATGATCGTTCTATAATTGGTTGATTATAGACGGCCAACATAAATCGAAAGCCTATTTAGTCACACGCACTACGAGTAATCCGAGGGATTTAAAACGAGTTGAAAATTAGATTTTTTGATCAAGAGAAATAAGTCGAATCTGAGTTAATCAGAGGCGCAACGGAAGCTTAAAATGGCTCAGTCTTTTGAAGGCTTATTGGGCGAATTAAATGAGTTTAATTCGCGATGGGATCGGCTCGGTTTGGCCGGCCAAAGAGGGTGCCAACCCTCTTTGGTTTGGCCGACCACAACAAGGGGGAGAAACCAATTAATTTTGTTTAATTAATAAAATAAATCTAGCGCGATTTGTTTTATAAATTATGGATAAATAAATTTGTATAAAGAAATTTATATAAAGAAGTTTATAGAAATTTATTCTTTTTTATGGAAATTAAAATGATCCATGGAATGGTTTATTTTAATTTTATAAAATCAATTATGAATTGATTTTTCCATAATAAGAAAAATTTATAAATTTCTTATAAAATTTATTCCATAATAAAAGGAGAGATGTATTTGTTTTATTATAAAGTTAGTTATAATAAAACTTGGCTTAAACGGAATAATTCATAAGAAAATTTATAGGATAAATTTCTTATGAAAATTCCGTTAAGAGGGAGACTTGGCAAGGGAGAGGTGTAACGCCCGCTTTTTTTTTTTTCCTAAGCGGCGTTACGTTCACATGCTTAGGGCATGTAGACATCATAAGGCAGCGGAATAACTTAACTTATACATGCCCTATTCCATTCTTAACTTATTGACATGGGAACCTTAGCATATTAACTTTGAACTTAAGCATCATATCATGTCTCACATAACATCATATCATAAGGTCATAAGGTTCCATAAGTCATTATTCAAACATATAAGTAAACATAAAGTTTCCTGGGCCAAGTCACTACGACACACATGCGTTCTTACCCTCCTGCTGCTTCCTTCATTGTCCCCTTGAATGATCTGCGGTATAAGGAAATAAGACTATAAGCACACAGGCTTAGTAAGACTCTTTCCTACTCACAAAACCATCATCATTCATCATCTCATAATGAGCACATAAAACATTAACATACTTGGTGCTCTACTTAGAACATAACATCTTTCGTCACTTGTCGTATACATAGCATGGCATGAACATAATCATAGTAACATTCTAAGCATGGCATGATACATGGCATAAACATAAACATCATAAACATTCTAAGCATGGCATAATTCATGGCATAAACATAAACATCATAAACATTCTAAGCATGGCATAATTCATGGCATAAACATAAACATAGTGAACATAATTCATGGCATAGATCATAAACATTGTGAACATTCTAAGCATGGCATAATTCATGGCATAAACATAAACATCATAGACATTCTAAGCATGGCATAATTCATGGCATAATTCATAAACGTAGTGAACATTCTAAGCAAGGCATAATTCATGGTATAAAACCTATCATAGCATATGAACCTCTTCCTAACATAATCATGACATAGACCATTCATTCTCATGCATACTTCTTAACATGAAACGTAAGCATAAAATCTTATCATTATAGCATAATGCATAACATGAATGGATGCATGAGTGGAATGCATATACATAAGGGATGCTTAACTTTTAAAACATACTTTTAAATGCTTAAACATAATCATCATATATCATTTGGGGTCCCCGGCTTGTACCACATACATACATCAAAGCGCGCATTCCTAGCAAGTCCGAGGTCGCGAGCCCCAACCTACTAGGGTAAGGACAGCATAGTCAGTAGTCCCCGAACCGAGGCATTCTTAAGGTGCCCATCCCTGTTGCCCAGCTCCGGTAGGGCCAGAACCGTGGACAGCTACGATAGTCCAAAACCGGGGCGTTCTTAAGGTGCCCATCCCTTGGACCCATACTTCGGTCCGGTACAAGCCCATACATAAAGTAAAATACTTTTCATGTGTCATCATTCATCATTCATTCATAGCATACTTAACATAGCATAACTTGTTACGGCTCGGCCCGTCTACTGGCCCATTTACCGGTCCTCTTGACCGTCGTACCGTCAACCATCGACCGTGCCATTTAGCATATTTATGCCTTAAAGACATAAGCATCATCTTTCATTCATCATACTTGTCGTTCATCATCATTCATTCATCATACTTGTCATTCATCATACTTAACATCATAGTTGTGCCTTAAAGGCTTGTACTTAACTTCATTCATAAGACATGGCTTACATACATCTTATTCATAAATCATGGCATACATATGTATCATTCATAAGACATGGCAAGTATCATTCTTATCATGAACATAAACATAACATACTTAACATGGCATCATCTTCATTCTTAAACATGGCATCATTTTCATTCTTAAATATGGCATCATTTTCATTCTTAAACATGGCATCATCCTCATTCTTAAACATAAAGATAACATACTTAACATGACATCATTCATATCATGAACCTAACATATCATAGCATCATTTTTATCGTGATCATAACCCTATCATTCTTATCATGGCATCATTCATATCCTGAACATAAACTTATCATACTTATCATGGCAACACATAAACATATACTTGAAGTTAAAGGCTCAACCCTAACCCTTGGGTCCTTGAGATTGGCCGAAACATATGGGGTCTCTAGGGTACCCCAAAAATTCCCAAAAATTGTATTAAACCTCTAGACATCATGAGAGTACATTAAACATCATGATTGGGATTTTTATCATCATTTTAGACCCTTAAACATGGCGGCCGAAACCCTAGGGTGTCCTAGGGTGCTTGCTTAGGTTCCTTCATGTTGGCCGAAACCCTAGGGTATCCTAGGGTAGTCCAAAAATTCCCAAAAATTATAATTAACCTCTACACATCATAAGGGAACATTAAATAACATTATCAAGATTTTTGGCATAATTATAGACCTGTAAATCCTGGTGGCCGAAACCCTTAAACTTAGGGTTCCTAGTTTTGTTTCTTTCATGTTGGCCGAAACCCTAGGGTGTCCTAGGTTACTCCAAAAATTCCCAAAAATTATAATTAACCTCTACACATAATATGGGAACATTAAATAATATTATCATGATTTTTATCATAATTATAGACCTGTAAAACATGGTGGCCGAAACCCTTAAACCTAAGGTTCTTAGTTTGGTTTCTTTCATGTTGGCCGAAACCCTAGGGTGTCCTAGGGTGCTCCAAAAATTCCCAAAAATTGTACATAACCTCTACACATCATAAGGGAACATTAAATAACATTATCATGATTTTTAGCATAATTATAGACCTGTAAAACATGGTGTCCGAAACCCTTAAGCATGAGGGTCTTGGTTTTCTTTCCTTTCAACATCAAATTCGAAAACTAAGCAATATATCATGCTAAAAATCATGGAAATCATAGGGAACTATTATACCACAGGTGAGGGAGTCTTACCTTGGGGTTTCTTGATTTTTAGACCTTAGATGGGAAGAAGAAGGAAGACTTGTTGTCTCTTGATCACCCCTAGCCTTGGAACCTTAGGAAACCTTTAGATCTTGGTGGTAGGGCCTTCTTGTGGAGTTTTCCCAAGGGAAATTCTCCCTTGTAGATTTCGTCTAGGATGAGAAAGAAGGAGGAAGAGAATGCAATTGATGGAGAGAAGAGAATAACTCCCAAAACCCCCCTCTTTATAACCCATTAAGGTGGTGAATGAAGAGTCTCTCCATGACTCTTCATCTTCTTCTTAATCTCAACTTATATCCACTTCATTTCCTCATAGAAATCCCTTGCTAGGTGAGTTGGTTAAGGCTTACATGGTTGTACAAGAGGTCCAATGTTCAATCCTTGGCTCATGCACCTTTATTTTTATTTTATTTTCATTTCATTTATTTTATTATTTTTATTTCTTAAATTCCGAAAATCCCCCTATAATCACCCATAATTATGCCAATATTCCTAAATAAAATTTTTTTATATTTATATTAATTTTACCTAATTTATATTAATTTTACCTAATTAATACCCATTTTTGGAGCCTATTTAAAGCTCATTAGTACCTAGTTTTTCTCAATTTAAATGAGAAAATATGGATTTCTAGGCCCAATTTTACATAATTATTTCTGGGCCCCTCGGAAAATTATCTAGACATGCTCAATATTTTAAGAAAATATTAAGAGAATTTTCCGGGTCGTTACAAGAGGCTACTATATAAAGGAACCAAAGGCAAGCCTTCAATTCTCAATTGAGTTATCAAGAGATCTAGTAGCTCTCTCCCTTTCTTATTCTCTCCCTCTCCTTCTCTCCCCCATCCTAGGGCCGGCGCCCCCCCCCCCCCCCCCCCTTCCTCATCCTAGGGCCGGCGCACATCCCTCCTAGGGCTGGCGCACCCTAGGGTTGGCATGAGCTACATCCACCAAGAAGGTGCCAAAGAAGAAGAAGAAGAAGCGGGTCGCAACTCCTTCCTTCCCGGAATTTTGATTCCGTTACTTGGTGGTTAGTTTCCATCTTTCTCTCTTGTTTTTCTAGTTGTGCCTTTAGAGAATCTAGTAGTTCTCATCGGTACAAAACTCGTGGCTTTGCGAAGTCATCCCGAAGAGAACTCGGCGTAGACGCGAATAGAGGCGGAGCTTCCAAGGGACGCTACGGTTGGATCTCATCCCTTACTTCGAGTTACGCGAGGTACTAAGTAAATTAGTTTACCTTTTCGCAAAGTTTTAATTTATGATCATGTCAACACATCATAAGGTTGCATGCTAGATACGCGGTTAAAGTAATTTGAGAAATTATTTTATGCTAATTCTTCCGCTGCACGTAAAAATTTAAAATTTTACGAACCCGTATCCTTGTCAACATGCACCCGACCCCAACAGTGGTATCAGAGCCAGTTAGTGTTCGACATAATCATATAATTGTTTTGTGGAAAACTTTGTCATGATCTCAATTTTGGAAAATTTTTCAATTATGTAAACTTTCCAATTATAATAAATTTTAGATTTAGGAATTTCAAAGTTTGGAAATCCTCATGAAATTTCGCAAACTTTTGAAATTTTTTAGTTTCTGAAATTTTATAATAATTGTGAAAACTTCCCATCTTTGAAATCTTTCCAATTTTGGAAATTTTTCTATTATAGAAATTTTCCAATTTTGGAAATATGTAAGTTTTCTTTGTACCAGAAACTTACAATTATTCTGGAAACCTATTATAAAATCTCGCAATTTTGGGCACTTTCTTTCAAGAAAGTCTAGACAAATTTATGGACAGTTCATTGACAATTAAATTTGAATTGGTTTTTAGATTGACAACAAAATTCTTTATTTTGGATTGAGCCTCGGGGAGCCGTCCAATTTAAAGTTAGTTGTTGTAATTTAATTTCCCAATTTTAAATGAAATTGTCATGTTTGATTTGGATTGAGCCTCGGGGAGCCGTCCAAATTGGATTTACAACAAATTACTTTTCTTTGGGTATCTGAGCCTCGGGGAGCCACCCTTAGAAAATAATTCGTTGTAATTAATTAAATCCATGAATAAAATATGATTTAAGAGGTGATGCTCTTACATATTGTTGTCTCCAAAATTAATTAGGAAAATGGTTTCCTATAGAGTTTTCTTAAATGAGATTTTCATGAAAATAATATGTAGTTGAATTAAGGGATTTGTCTCTTAATTTAATAAGATTTGATTTAGAGAAATCAAAGTCTTAAACATATTATTTCCGAAATTGATTATGACAATTTAGGAAATTGTTTCCCAAAACAATTCCTTGAATAAAGTATGAAATTGGAATTAGGAAATCCGGTTCCTAATTCAATTAATGAGACTTGATAAATTAAGTCACATACATACTTTATTAAGGAAATCGTTAGTCATGACATAATTCTATGTCATGAATGTGCTTAGAAAAGAAAGGATGAGACCTAAAACCCCTTACAAAATATTAAGGCCAACACCTTCAATTAATATGGTTAGAATCGGAGTTTTGTTTCTCGTTTGGGTTGATGGACACATCCATGCCCGGCTTGAACCTCAACATGTTCAAACCATGGAATTAGTTTATGAATAATACAGTTGGAGTCAGAGGTCAATCCTTAGTTTTGGTTGTTGGACACATCCAAGCCTGACTAAACGGTTGAATGAGCTCTAACCATATTAAAACTATTTCTTGATTAATGGGTCAGCCTTAAGCTTGGAGCATCGATTTGTTGTGCCACAGCCAAGGTCGATGTAAAGAGAGGTGCAGTTGGGTGCTAAGTATATTGTTGCATACTTGTTAATGAGTTAACAACCCAATGATTTATGCAAACATTCAATTAGTTGATAGCATAAAGTGATAGTTACATATATGTGATATGTAATCGGTATAATTACCTACCTTCATAGCTAAGAATAACTTGATGGCCATGGCCATGGTTGTTCTTATCTATGGTTGGATATCAACCTATTTGGAGATGTTCCTACGATCTCCCGAATTGATAAAAAGGGTTATTCAATTTAAAAAATAAATAGGATTTTATTAATGTATGTTGATACATTCTTTAATCATTCTTCTCACATAAGCTCAATTTGTATTTCTAGGATAATCACTCAATCATGTCTTCTCTGAATTTGCGTTCCATTTTGGACACCAATAAACTGACTGGGCCAAACTTCATGGACTGGCTTCGAAACCTGAGGATAGTCCTCAAGGCAGAAAAGCTTGCTTATGTCCTTGAAGATCAACTTCCCAACCGTCCTCCTGAAAATGCAACTCCAGACCAGTTTCCTGAGTTGCTCAACCTGCTGAAGACTGTAGAGCCTTCTGTGAAGCAGGATCAAAAGACGGTACTGTTAGTTGGTTCCTCGAAGAAAGGTTCTAAGAGGAAGGCCAAAGAACAGAATAAGGGAAAGAAGAAAAAGGCCAAAAAGACTGAAAATACCCTAAAAGACACTTGCCATCACTATGGCAAGGAGGGTCACTGGCGAAGAAACTGCAAGGTTTATCTTGAGTCCTTAAAAGAGAAGGCATCCGATGCCCTATCCTCTTCAAGTATCTTCGTTATTGAATGTCACTCTATTTCCTCAAACACCTGGGTACTTGATACTGGGTATAGCTCACATATATGTAATGACATACAGGGGCTAAAGAATAGAAGAAGACTCGTCAAAGGAGAAGCGAATTTGCGAGTTGGAAATGGAGCAAAGATTGCTGCTGTTGCCATCGGAACATATTTGCTAAAGCTCCCCACTGGACGTGTCTTAGAATTGGATAATTGTTATTTCGTTCCTTCGTTAATAAAGAACATTGTATCTATTTCATGTTTGAATGAAAAGGGTTATCATTTAACTTTTAGTAACAATTGTTGTTACATAACTTTAAATGGTGTTCTTTATGGGAATGGAACTTTGTGCAATGGTATCTACACGTTAGATTTATCCGGTGACATTTTCAATATTGAAGTAAGCAACAAACGTACTAAAATAGATAATCGAATAGACTCCTACACATGACATTGTCGTCTTGGCCATGTAAGTAAGAAACGCATGACCAAATTACACCGATGTGGAATTTTAGAATCATTTGAACCCGATTCATTTGATACATGCGAATCATACTTAAATGGCAAGATGACCAAATTACCCTTTTCCGGACAAGGTAATCCAGTGGGAGAATTGCTTGGTCTAATACATACTGATGTATGTGGACCAATGTCAACTCTTGCACAAGGAGGCTATAGCTACTTCATCACCTTTATCGATGATCACTCACGATTCGGGTATGTGTTCTTGATGAAACACAAATCTGAAGCTTTTGAGAAATTCAAAGAGTTAAGAAATGAAGTAGAGAAACAGCTTGGCAAAAGTATTAAAATACTTCGATCCGATCGGGATGGTGAATACTTGAGTCAAGAGTTTCAAGATTATCTAAGGGGCAATGGGATATTGTCTCAATGGACTCTGCCGTATACACCACAGCATAATGGTGTATCTGAGAGACGCAACCGAACCTTGATGGACATGGTTAGGTCAATGATGAATCATGCAACTCTTCCAAAATCCTTTTGGGGCTATGCACTTAAGACAGCTGTTTACTTGCTAAACAGAGTCCCGACCAAGGTAGTCTCAACTACTCCATATGAGACGTGGAATAGTAAGAAACCTCACTTAACTCACCTTAAGATATGGGGTTGTCCTGCTTATGAGAAGCAGACTATATCAGACAAATTGGATGCTAAGTCTGATAAATGTCTATTTATTGGATACCCTAAGGAAACGAAGGGTTACCAATTCTGTCATCCCTTGGAACAAAAGGTGTTTGTTTCAAGACATGCTGTATTTTTGGAAAAAGAATTTCTTTTACAAGAAAACAGTGGGAGAGGCATTGAACTTGATGAAGTTCAAGAAACTCCAATAGACATTACAGAGACACCTAGTCTAGACCCACAACCAATGACTCATAATGATGAGCTATCAGTTGAACCTAAAACTACACCACCTCTTCGTAGGTCTGATAGGACACGCAATATTCCAGAGTGATACAGATTTCTCATAAGTGAATCGAACGACGTATTACTCATATGCGATGACGAACCTATCAGTTATGAAGATGTTCTGAAAAGTTCAGAAAGGGACAAATGGCTTGAAGCCATGAAGTCGAAAATGGATTCCATGTACGAAAATCAAGTATGGGACTTAGTTAACCCACCTGAAGGGATTAAGCCCATAGGGTGCAAGTGGGTTTTCAAGAAGAAAACCGACATGGAAGGTAATGATGTTACCTTTAAGGCTAGATTAGTGGCAAAAGGATATCGTCAGAAATAATGAATTGATTATGACGAAACCTATTCGCAAGTAGCTATGCTTAAATCCATTCGGATGTTCCTAGCCATAGCAGCTCATTATGATTATGAGATATGGCAAATGGATGTAAAAACAGCTTTCCTTAATGGAAACCTGCTTGAGGATGTATACATGATACAACCTGAAGGTTTCACATCGGTTGATAAAACTAAGGTATGCAAGCTTCGACGATCCATATATGGACTGAAGCAAGCATCTAGGAGCTGGAACATCCGTTTTGATGAGACAATCAAAGAGTTTGATTTCTCACAAAATCCTGACGAACCTTGTGTGTACAAGAAGGTTAGTGGGAGTGCAGTCGTATTCCTAGTATTATATGTCGATGACATATTACTTATAGGAAACGATATATCAGTCTTACAGACAGTTAAAATTTGGTTGTCCAAAACTTTCTCCATGAAAGACCTGGGAGAAGCAACCTATATCCTTGGGATTAGAATCTATAGAGATAGATCAAAACGGTTGCTTGGTCTTTCGCAGTCTACATATATAGACTGAGTGCTAAAAAGGTTTAGCATGTCGGAATCCAAGAAAGGTTACCTTCCCATCAGGCATGGGATCAACCTTTCAAAGTCTATGTGTCCGCACACAGAAGATGAGAGGATTTGCACGAATAAGATTTCTTATGCATCCGCGATAGGATCTATCATGTATGCTATGTTATGTACTAGGCCCGATGTATCGTATGCTCTGAGCGTTACAAGCAGATACCAGTCGGATCCAGGAACGGATCATTGGGCGGCTGTCAAGACGATCCTTAAGTACTTAAGAAGAACTAAGGATGTGTTCCTAATATATGGAGAAGGAGATATGGTAATACGTGGGTATACAGATGCCAGTTTCCAGACAGATAAGGATGACTCCAAATCTCAGTCTGGATACGTATTTACTTTGAATGGAGGCGCAATAAGTTGGAAGAGTTCCAAACAAGACACCGTAGCGGATTCTACCACGGAAGCGGAATATATCGCAGCTTCGGAAGCAGCAAAGGAAGCAGTCTGGATCAAGAAGTTTGTCTCCGAACTTGGTGTGGTTCCAACCATTGATGAAGCAGTGCCGGTTTACTGCGACAACAATGGAGCTATTGCACAAGCAAAGGAACCAAGGTCTCATCAGCGATCCAAACACGTGCTTCGCCGCTATCATCTGATCATAGAGATTATAAGTAGGAATGATATACAAATTGAGAAAATTCCCACTGAAAGGAATTTAGCGGATCCTTTAACTAAGGCCTTGCCTGAGAGCAAGTTTGAGGGTCATGTTAGAGCCTGTGGTATTGGATACCGTAGCGATTGACATTAGGCCAAGTGGGAGTTTGTTAGTAATATGAGAGAAGTGTCCTAAGGCAATCGGCTTATGATTGTAAACATTTATTTTAATAAATGAAAATTCACTATTTGAGTATACATGTTTGTGTATTTGATTGGGATCTTAAACTCATCTACTGAATGTCCGCAATACAATTCACAGCATGAGAGAATTTGTGATGAAATCACAACTAGTGATTATCTCTACATGTGCAATTGTGAAGTATTGAAAATATCCCTAGTCGATGAATTGATAAATACGGACACTATCAATTCTGTTGAGACTAGCATGGGTTATTCTCTAATCAGCTGATTCTCACTGGCAGGTGACATTGGGATGTCCGGAGATAAACATGGATGCTAGTTAAGGGAACTAGTTCATTGGAGTGACTAGCTGTAAAACTTCACATGGTAGTCTATACATAGACATGTCAGTGAAGTTCTTACTGCAGCTTAAGTGCGATGTTCCTTTGACTTGCGGTGTTCAAGTCATCTTGGTCATGGAGACTTATACTTTAACATCTTAAGCAAGCATCTCTAAGGAGGTGTGGACCCAGGATGGTTGGGTATAAGCCGAAGTGCCCGAAGATGTTTGAACAGCCTACAAAGGATTCACCACTCCTTGCGAGAAGATGTATACCCAAGGCCTATCATCGGATTGTTACTCAAAGCCTCTGGCCAGAGCACATCATGTTTAGAGTATGAGTCTCTTAAATACATGAGAGTAATTGGAAATCCAAAGGACGAGAAAGACACTACTTGGGCTAGGTGTGACGTAGTCAGCCTAGTGGGGACTGACACATATAGACCATGTCCTGAACCAAGTGGGTATAAGATGGTGAAGGGAATGGGGCACGATTCATTAGAGCTGCTGAAGGGTTTCAGAATCACTTCTGAGGTCAACCGTTGATCTTTCGATTAATTGGGGGTCATGATGTACTACTAGGTGCCACTCATGATCGTTCTATAATTGGTTGATTATAGACGACCAACATAAATCGAAAGCCTATTTAGTCACACGCACTACGAGTAATCCGAGGGATTTAAAACGAGTTGAAAATTGGATTTTCCGATCAAGAGAAATAAGTCGAATCTGAGTTAATCAGAGGCACAACGGAAGCTTAAAATGGCTAAGTCTTTTGAAGGCTTATTGGGCGAATTAAATGAGTTTAATTCGCGATGGGATCGGCTCGGTTTGGCCGGCCAAAGAGGGTGTCAACCCTCTTTGGTTTGGCCAGCCACTACAAGGGGGAGAAACCAATTAATTTTGTTTAATTAATAAAATAAATCTAGCGCGATTTGTTTTATAAATTATGGATAAAGAAATTTGTATAAAGAAATTTATATAAAGAAGTTTATAGAAATTTATTCTTTTTTATGGAAATTAAAATGATCCATGGAATGGTTTATTTTAATTTTATAAAATCAATTATGAATTGATTTTTCCATAATAAGAAAAATTTATAAATTTCTTGTAAAATTTATTCCATAATAAAAGGAGATGTGTATTTGTTTTATTATAAAGTTAGTTATAATAAAACTTGGCTTAAACGGAATAATTCATAAGAAAATTTATAGGATAAATTTCTTATGAAAATTCCATTAAGAGGGAGACTTGGCAAAGGAGAGGCTAGTATATAAAGGAACCAAAGGCAAGCCTTCAATTCTCAATTGAGTTATCAAGAGATCTAGTAGCTCTCTCCCTTTCTTATTCTCTCCCTCTCCTTCTCTCCCCCATCCTAGGGCCGGCGCCCCCCCCCCCCCTTCCTCATCCTAGGGCCGGCACACATCCCTCCTAGGGCCGGCGCACCCTAGGGTTGGCATGAGCTACATCCACCAAGAAGGTGCCAAAGAAGAAGAAGAAGAAGCGGGTCGCAACTCCTTCCTTTCCGGAATTTTGATTCCGTTACTTGGTGGTTAGTTTCCATCTTTCTCTCTTGTTTTTCTAGTTGTGCCTTTAGAGAATCTAGTAGTTCTCGTCGGCACAAAACTCGTGGCTTTGCGAAGTCATCCCGAAGAGAACTCGGCGTGGACGCGAATAGAGGCGGAGCTTCCAAGGGACGCTACGGTTGGATCTCGTCCCTTACTTCGAGTTACGCGAGGTACTAAGTAAATTAGTTTACCTTTCCGCAAAGTTTTAATTTATGATCATGTCAACACATCATAAGGTTGCATGCTAGATACGTGGTTAAAGTAATTTGAGAAATTATTTTATGCTAATTCTTCCGCTGCACGTAAAAATTTAAAATTTTACGAACCCGTATCTTTGTCAACATGCACCCGGTCCCAACAAAAGGGGTCTGTCTTTCGAACACTGACACTTGCATTACTTTCTTCAAACTTCTCTTGCTCGCTTTTCTGACATGAGCATCGGAGTGGGCTCCGTCGGAAAATCTCCGATGTGTTTCCATTAACGCTCATGTTACTCTCGCAGGGCGCGATTGCCTTCTTCCTCCTTGTCATCCTCGTGGGCTTCGCCTTGGTCACTCGTCGTCCACGTTGATTCCTTCCGCAACAAGTTTGGCGCTGTCTGTGGGAAACTACTAAATCAAATTACCAGAATGAACACAGTGATGGAGAAACCTGAAGGACAACACATCACCTTGACTAAAGAGGAGTTAGATCGACTATTTGCCAACGTCGTTAAGGGTGCACTCGAACAACACCAGATCGAGTAAGCTGCCTCACGCCGAGTGGTTTCGGGGCAAGGAGATAACCCCAGAGTCTCCACCTCGCACAACCACCACAGAAGATCTGTCTCACAACCGGTGGGGCATGCGGTGATACCTCCGGCACACCGGCGAGAGTCCCTAGGAGATTTGGAGAAGATTAACTCCGCCACCTCCAGCGTCCTACGGTATGAAGAAGGAGGGGGCAAGGGGGAAGGACCTATGAACTTCCAGAAGACGCCCTCCACCCCTTTCTCACTCGCCATCATAGAGGACCCCATGCCGAAGAAATTTCATGGTCCTGGGATTGCCAACTACGACGGGAAGACTGACCCGGTGTAACGCCCGCTTTTTTTTTTAAGCGGCGTTACGCTAAACATACATGTGCATATAAAACATCTTAATGCAATGGAATAACTAGTACTTAAATCATAAACACATGTCTGGGTTATCATTCATGGACATGGTGGCATTATTCTTAACATATTACCAGTATACCTAGCATCATGATATCAACTTTCCATAACTTATTCATAAGCATTTCAGGTAACATATTATCAGCATGCATAGTATCATGATATCAACTTTCCATGACTTATTCATAAGCATTTCAGGTAGCAAATAGTTTATCCATAACTTCACAAATAGTAGGTTGTTTCTTAGGCATAACTATCATAAGTCGAGCATAACCTAAAGTAAGCATTGTCAGATCACATAACATGCAATAAGTGAAATGAGAGGGTTTCTTGGCCATGTCACTACTACATGTTGGATCGAGAAAACCGATAGAGGGGGGGTGAATATCGAAAATCGTTCGGATTTTAAAACTAAGAGAAATTGCACAGCGTAAGTTAAAAAAGAAAAACACAACACAGAGACACAGTCGATTTTACTTGGTTCGGAGCCTGTGTCGACTCCTACTCCAAGGCCCACGGTCGTTGACCGTTTACTTTGGGCAATTCTATATTAGGCGCAAAATAGTTTACAAAGGATTACAAATTAAGTACAGTAAACTTTTAAATAGCTCTTTTACCGACGTCCGGAGTAGATCGACTATTTCGGTGCAGCAGGACGTCGTCGGCTCGAATTGGAAGGATTCCGGAGCAAGGCACGAGAGCAGAAGAGCTTTGAGGCGTTGAGAGAATTGATGCATTGAAGCCTTGGTCAAGGGCCCTTTATATAGGGCCTGGGGGCGCCCGGTATGTCGGGGGCGCCCCCCACGTGGCCTCTGATCCGCAGAGCTCTCGGTCACGTCTGATCCTCTGGATCCGCTTTGACCGGGGCGCCCGGAGCGCTCTGGGCGCCCGGGTTGATTGGGTCAAATCTTATCTTCTGGCTTCGAAGGCTTTTGGTTCGAGGTATGCGCATGGGGGCGCCCGAGACGCTGGGGGCGCCCGGGAGCAGCCGGGGCGCCCGGGAGCACGGGGGCGCCCCGCTCAGCAACTGTTCGAACCCATTTTACTTTGTTTTGTTTTGTATGCACCTTGGGGGCGCCAGGGACACTCCGGGCGCCCTACTCAGCCCTTGCCTCTCTCCTTTGAGGTTTTCTGAGCTGCAGACACACGTTCCTTCAGTCCTGCATCCAGGGTTAGTCCAAAACACAACAATATATTAAGTTATTAGATTATACAGCCTTAGCTGTCTTGGTTCTGACTTTGGTCTCCAAAATGGAGCCCTAGGTCGAACCGACGCCTACTGTTCCCTCGACGGGGAACCCATCCTCACCTACTCCTCTCGGGAGAATTTACCTGATGCCAACCGTTCCTTTGGTTGGACTTTTGCCTGACGGTCCTCTGTCAGGTCTTGTAAACTGGCAGTCCTTCGCCAGTTGCCTAGCAGTCCTTCGCTAGGGCTTCAGTCCCAGACTATCCTTCTCCTGGTGCCTAGCAGTCCTTCGCTAGGGCTTTTGACCCAGGCTGTCCTTCGCCTGGTGCCTAGCAGTCCTTCGCTAGGTCTTTTTACCCTGGCATTCCTTCGCCAGTGCCTAGCAGTCCTTCGCTAGGGCTTCTCCTGCACACTTAAGTAACAACATTAGATCACAAATAACACTTAACTTTGAATCCTTTGCCAATATCAAAACAAGGTTCGATATGGTGCTTCCTGCACCAACAATCTCCCCCTTTTTGATTTATGGCAACACAATTCAAAGTTAAGTAAAAATTATAACGGTTTATAAAGGAAGGTAAAAACACAATGAAGTATAGGAAAAAACACAATGAAGTATATAAAAAAAATTTATCAAAATTTTTTTCATACTCCCCCTAAAACCCTGAATACATGCAAAATACTTAACTTTGACCTTTCCTCCCCCTTTGACATATATCAAAAACAAACATGGGTGTTCAAGGTATCTAACAGGGATTTTTGAGTTTTCCTAAGTGCTACATGTCTTTAACAAAGTGTTTTTCAAAAGATAGAGTAAACGCATTTTCACTAACAAAACTTGTTTACTAAGGAAAATTTTACTTAGGAGAAAAATATGTACTCAAAAAATTTGAAAACACTTAGAAATACTTCGAAATTTTTGAAGCACTTGTTAAAAAAAATTCCTTTCTCTCTTTCCTTTTTCTCCCCCTTGGTCTTATATCAAAAAAAATTTGTAAAATATATTTTGAAAGAAATTTAAATTTGTGTATCAGAGCTTGTGAAAAAAAATTGAGTGAAGTAATGTCAAGTGTTATGATAATTTTAAAAAATTTAGAAAGACTGAAAAATTTATGTTCAAAATCATAATTGGAGTCAAGTGTATATGATAAACAATAAGTTTACTTGTTCTGAATATTTTGAAAAATGCACAAGAATGCAAGTACTTTATTGAGCATTTGAAAGGCATAAGTATTTTGAAAGATATTATGAATTTGAAAAAATAAGTACTTTTAAAATATTAATGAAAATTACTAAAATTACTTGACTTATCTTTTTGAAAGTACTTACACATAATCTTTTACTTGCTTTGGTTTCTTTTCCAGTCTGACACAATCCTAGGAAACCTTGTTAACTACAAGAAAATTTCCTCAAGTGTCCTGGAAAATTTTCAAAGTCAAGTAAATATTAATTTGAAAAGTATTCTCAATAGATTTTTAAAAGTATTCCAAGGTCACGTAAAATTTTGAAAGTGATGATATATATAAGTAAAATGATTTTACAGGATAGTATTTTGAAAGAGTAATTATTTAAGTTTTCAAAAAGGATTTTAAAAGTGCAATGCATGAAAACATATAATTTTGAAAATGCTCAATAATTCTTTTAATTTGATCTCCCACTTAACTCGACCCAGTCCTAGGAAGCTTGTTGACTACAAGCGATCTTCCTCTGAGTCTTAAGGTTTGATTCAAATTATATGAATTATCTAATAATTTCAAACTTGTTAGAAATAATTTCTTTTGATTTAGACTCCCCCTAAATTTGACACATCCTCGGAGTCTTTGTAGATCATTAAGTAGACCTTCCTTTGTGTCTTTAGGGTTTACTAAAATCAAAAGAATAGTTTTGAATACTAGCATGGTAATATTTGAGAAAATTCAATTTGAAATGAAGATAATTTTAAAGCATAAACCCCATTTTCAAAAAATATTTTGAAATGATAATGGTTTTTGTAAAGCACAATTTTCGAAAAATATAATGATTATTTGAAAACATAGAATTTTTTTTAAGTCCAAAAAAAATAAATATCTAAGCCCGGACTGTAGACAAAAAGAAATATCCTAAGTAATCCCCAAGGTGACTTTTTGCCATACTAAATTTCAAAAAAATAGTAACGGAAAGAAATAAATGTTATGAAATAAATTTCAGGTTAGTGAACAAAAAAAGACTTGATTTTAATTATAATGATTTGAAATATTGACTCTTAGTTAAAAAGTTAAATTTGATTTTTGTGAAAATGAAAATTTAGAGGATTAAGTTTGTTCAGTTGAATTAAATTTTAATTTTGAATTTGAATTAGATTGAATTAAATTAAGATTTAATTGAATTTAATTGATTTAATTAAGATTTAATTGAATTTAATTGATTTAATTAAGATTTAATTGAATTTAACTGATTTAATTAAGATTTAATTGAATTTAGGGTTTAGGGTTTAGGGTTTAAAATTTAAATAAGATTTAATTGTATTTAATTGATTTAATTGGATTTAATTTATTTAATTAAGATTTAATTGGATTTAATTGATTTAATTATGATTTAATTGGATTTAAATAAGATTTAATTGGATTTAATTGATTTAATTAAGATTTAATTGGATTTAATTGATTTAATTAAGATTTAATTGGATTTAATTAAGTTTTAATTGGATTTAATTAATTTAAATAAGATTTAATTGGATTTAATTGGTTTAATTAAGATTTAATTGAATTAGTTGGTTGGGTTAGACTCCACTTTTAGATCCTAAGCATCTCACCCATTTCTAAGTGACAAAACAGGATATCCTTAACTGTTTTGTGAGATACATATTTTAATAGAAAGATTAATTTTGAAAAGTTAAATTAATTTTTAAACCCAATTTAAATTTATTTTGAAAAGAGATATTTGGATCTAAAATTAACTGAAAATTTATGTTAGATTCAAATTTAACAAAGAGTAAATTGAATTTGAATTTCAAAAATTGGCTTCCAGGTCTTGGCGAGGCACAAGGCCTTCTTTGGCCGTAGCCTTATTGGATCATCAACCCTTTCCTAGACAAAGCCTTTTAGTGAAATTTCATCTTCAAAATTACCTTTTGGTAAATTCTGGTCTAATTAGTTTGGATTTTGGATCGGTAGCTTCGGCTAGTTTCACCAGTCTAAAGAGACCAAGTACACTTGATCTTATTAGAATTGGTTTCTCTAACGTACTATCATCTCACCACCACCCAATACTATATTGTCAAATTTCAGTTAATCGTTTTATCCTTAAACTAATCAATCCTAATAAAAAAAATAAAAATGAAATAAAAAGAAACATACAATTAACGAAAAAAAATTATCTACGTTCCATCATAATCGTAATAATATTCTGGATTATCAAAAACAGCAATATTATGAATTTCTAACACATTAGCCTTATAATATTCACTCATATTATTCATGGTAAATAATGGATTTTCAAATACTATAAATTTACCTTTTGATTCCCGGTTGGGAATCTCCCGCTTGATTCTAGTCATCTTTCTTTTGCTTGATTGTTTCTTTGGTATTTTGTAGCGGTCGCGAGCCAACCAGACCAGTTTCCAAGGATCCCTTCCTTCATCGTCAGATTTTGAGTCTGAGTCGGACTCAGGTACAGGTTGAATCTTCTTCTTTGGTGGTTCTCTTGGGGTTTTCCCTGCAATAAAAACTATACCTTCCTCGACCATTGCAGTATCAACTTGATTATTTAACCTTAATATAAAAGAAGATTTGAAATTGATTACCATTTTTGTCTCAGTCAACTCGTCGTCTGATTCTGGTTTGTTTTCATCGTCGGGTGTCGAGTTCGTCTCAGCTACTTGTTCTTGAGCTTCTATGATCTCAACATCGGAGCTCTCTTCGTGTAGACTGATTAGCTTTTCCCACATTTCTTTGGCACAGTTGAAGGGTCCGACCCGCTTCAATTCTTCATTGGTTAGCCCACATTGTAGGATTGCTGTTGCTTTAGCATCAGTCTCGATTTTCCTTAGAGTTAGTTCGTCCAATTTGTCCCAAGCGATCGATGTTTCATCATCCGTGGGGAATCTGAACCCCGTTTGGATTATTGACCATAAATCTAGATTAGCCTTCAGGTGGGATTCCATTTGACTTCTCCAGGAGTTGAAATTTTCGCCAGAGAAGAGCGGGGGACGAATGCGATTCCATTCTTGATTGGCCATCAAAAATGATCCTTGCACACAAAATAAATAACAGAAATATACCAAGACTTGGTCTTGGATTAGTAGTGCGGGAGAAGGAAAAAAATAGCTCAAAATAAATATTGCACGAATTTCGAGGCAAAATAATAATAAAATAATATAAACAATTTTTGAAAATTTTTTAAAAATATTAATTTTGTCAATTCAAATTAATGACGAAAAATTAAAAATTTAATGTTAAAAAAAATTTTGCTCAAATTAAAGTAGCACGAATTTCGAGATAAATATTAAAATAATATTAAAAAAAATTTATGACAAATTTTCTAAATTTGTTCGTTTTATCAATTCTGAGTTATGGTGAGAAAATAAGAATTCAAAATTGAAAAAGACGTAAGAATATTTTAAACACACCTACAGATATTATTTATGTGAAATAAAGATCGAGTGGTGTTGCACCACCTCCATTAAAGAAAAGGAAAAGAAATAAAATAAAAATTCGTAAATTCGAAAAAAAAACTTTCAAACTGGTGGTTGCACCAAGTTTGAACTACCCCGCTCTGATACCACTTGTTGGATCGAGAAAACCGATAGAGGGGGGGGTGAATATCGGAAATCGTTCGGATTTTAAAACTAAGAGAAATTGCACAGCGGAAGTTAAAAAAGAAAAACACAACACAGAGACACAGTCGATTTTACTTGGTTTGGAGCCTGTGTCGACTCCTACTCCAAGGCCCACGATCGTTGACCGTTTACTTTGGGCAATTCTATATTAGGCGCAAAATAGTTTACAAAGGATTACAAATTAAGTACAGTAAATTTTTAAATAGCTCTTTTACCGACGTCCGGAGTAGATCGACTATTTCGGTGCAGCAGGACGTCGTCGGCTCGAATTGGAAGGATTCCGGAGCAAGGCACGAGAGCAGAAGAGCTTTGAGGCGTTGAGAGAATTGATGCATTAAAGCCTTGGTCGAGGGCCATTTATATAGGGCCTGGGGGCGCCTGGGATGTCGAGGGCGCCCCCCACGTGGCCTTTGATCTGCAGAGCTCTCGGTCGCATCTGATCCTCTGGATCCGCTTTGACCGGGGCGCCCAGAGCGCTCGGGGCGCCCAGGTTAACTGGGTCAAATCTTGTCTTCTGGCTTCGAAGGCGTTTGGTTCGATGTATGCGCATGGGGGCGCCCGCATGGGGGCGCCCGCCCGGGAGCAGCCGGGGCGCCCGGGAGCACGGGGGCGCCCCGCTCAGCAACTGTTCGAACCCTTTTTACTTTGTTTTGTTTTGTATGCACCTTGGGGGTGCCCGGGACACTCCGGGCGCCCTACTCAGCCCTTGCCTCTCTCCTTTGAGGCTTTCTGAGCTGCAGACACACGTTCCTTCGGTCCTGCATCCAGGGTTAGTCCAAAACACAACAATATATTAAGTTATTAGATTATACAACCTTAGCTGTCTTGGTTCTGACTTTGGTCTCCAAAATGGAGCCCTAGGTCGAACCGACGCCTACTGTTCCCTCAACGGGGAACGCGTCCTCACCTACTCCTCTCGGGATAATTTACCTGATGCCAACCGTTCCTCTGGTTGGACTTTTGCCTGACGATCCTCTGTCAGGTCTTGTAAACTGGCAGTCCTTCGCCAGTTGCCTAGCAGTCCTTCGCTAGGGCTTCAGTCCCAGACTGTCCTTCGCCTGGTACCTAGCAGTCATTCGCTAGGGCTTTTGACCCAGGCTGTCCTTCGCCTGGTGCCTAGCAATCCTTCGCTAGGTCTTTTTACCCTGGCATTCCTTCGCCAGTGCCTAGCAGTCCTTCGCTAGGGCTTCTCCTGCACACTTAAGTAACAATATTAGATCACAAATAATACTTAACTTTGAATCCTTTGCCAATATCAAAATAAGGTTCGATATGGTGCTTCCTGCACTAACACTACACACCCATGTTCTTGCCTCTCCTGCTGCTTCCCTTAGAAATCTCTTGCTTGATCTGCGGTATAAGAAAATAAGTCTATAAGCACGGAGGCTTAGTAAAACTCTTTTCCTACTCACAAAATCCATACGTCGTATAAACATGAACATAATGCTTCAATCCTACATATCATAGCATACTTCTTATTATGAACATCTACACAATCATGACATCAGAATATAGCATGAACATAGATATCATCATGGCATCATAGTCTAGCATGAACATAAATGAAATCATGGCATCATAATTTAGCATGAACATAGTATCATCATGGCATCATAATCTAGCATGAACATAAATAAATATCATCATGGCATCATAATCTAGCATGAACATAAATAAAATCATGGCATCATAATCTAGCATGAACATAAATAAATATCATCATGGCATCATAATCTAGCATGAACATAAATAAAATCATGGCATCATAATCTAGCATGAACATAAATAAATATCATCATGGCATCATAATCAAGCATGAACATAGTATCATCATGGCATAAACATACTTTGCATCATCAAACTTTGCATAACATACTTCGCATAAACGTACCTTGCATAAACTTACTTTGCATAAGCATACTTATCATAAACATAATGCATAACATGGATGGATGCATGGGCAAATGCATATACTGTAAGGATGCTTAGTTTAAAATCATACTTTTAAATACTTAAACATAATCATAACATTCATTGGGCCCTAGCTTGTACCACATTCATACATCATATGCGCGCATCCCTAAGTAAATACGAGGTAGCTAATCTCGACCTACTAGGGTAAGGACAGCTTCATCGGTAGTCCCTGAACCGTGGACATCTTCATCGGTAGTCCAGAACCGTGGACAGCTTCATCGGTAGTGCAGAACCGTGGACAGCTTCATCGGTAGTCAAGAACCATGGACCTTACTTAGGTCCGGTACAAGCCCATTCATAAAATAAAATACTTTCACATGCTTCTTCATTCATAAACATTCATAGCATAATCATTCATTCTTAATGCTTAACATCATCATTATGCCTTGAAGGCATGAACCTTATCTTCATCCATCATTTTCATTCCATATCATCATTATGCCTCGAAGGCATGAACTTTAACTTCATTCATCATTTTCATCCATGAACATGACATGCATACATATCATTCATAAATCATGGCATACATACATACTATTCATAAATCATGGCATACCTACATAATTAGCATCTTAATTCATAAAAACATGCATGGTCATGGTACATAGGAGAACATGCCTAGGTCCTTTTATACATGATACATTTCCCTAGGTTCATGGCATATGATCTAAGCATTTTATGAATCATCATAACAAAAGGCCTATCATACAAGTCATGACCCATAAGCTAGGGTTTTGGTTGACATAAAGATTCTTCCAACATACTTAAACATATACATACATCATAGTACCCTATAAACATGCATTCTTGTGGTCTTAACCCACTCCAAACCCTTGGTTATGGCCTTGGCCAAAACCCTAAGGAACCCTAGGTCCATGGAAAAATTCATATAGATCACCAATAACATCCCATACAAACATAAAATGCCATAGAAAAATATTTGATCCCCTAATTAAGGCTAACCCTAATCCCTTAACCCTAGATTTGCTCTTGGCCAAAACCTAAAGGTCCATAACATTCATGGAAAAATTCTTATAAAACACAATTATTATCCATCATATCATAGGGAAACAAAATTAACATGTTGAATGGTTAGATCAAGGTCCAACCATGGATTAGGGTTCTTGGCCGAAATTTATAAGAACTATTAAGAATGTAAGAATTCATATGAATCACTACTAACATCACTTACATCATAAGGAGACATAAGAACCATCATTAGAGAGTTAAAACTAATCCTAGCCATGGAAACTTGGAGGTGGCCGAAACCCTAAGTCCTCCTTCATGGATTTTTCATCTTAGATCTCAAACAAAAAGCTTAGATCATATCCATATCAAGAAAAACCATTACACCACAGGTGAGGGAGTCTTACCTTAGACTATCTTGGTTATAGACCTTAGATGGGGAGGAGGTTGAAGACCTTGTTGTCTCTTGACCACCCCTATCCTTTGCAACCTTGTAAAACACCTTGGATCTTGGAAGAGGGACCTTCTTGTGAAGCTTTCCAAAGGGAAACTCCCCCTTGAAGTTTCAGCTAGAATGAAGAAGGTAGAGGGAGAAGGGTGGACTTGGTGGAAGAAGAAAAGTAACTCCCATGCCCCCTCTTTAAACCACATTAAGGAGGCAAGTGAAGAGTCATGGTGGATGACTCTTCATTTTCCTTAAGCCTTAACTAAAATCCATTTCATTCTCTACTAGCACTCCCTTACTAGGTGAATTGGTTAGTGCATGCATGGTTGTAGACTAGGTCCAAGGTTCAATCCTTGGTGCGTGCACTTTATTTTTATTTTCTTTTTATTTTATTTTTTCTTATTTTCGTAAATTCCCTAAAATTCACCCATAATCATGCTAAAATTCCTAATTACAATTCTTCTATATTTATAGTAAATTCTACCTAATTAAAACCTATTTTTGGAGCCCATATAAGGCCCATTAGTACTTAGTTTCTCAATTTAAATGAGAAAATCATGGATTTCTAGGCTAAGGTTCGTACTAATATCTCTAGGACCCTCGGAAAATTATCTAGACATGATCAATATTTTAAAGAAAATATTAAGAAAATTTTCCGGGTCGTTACAATCCCTCATACCTCGTGAAAGTTCGTCCTCGAACTTAGAATAACTCCGGGTACTTGCGCCTCATCTCGTCCTCGCGTTCCCAGGTAGCTTCCTCGAACCGTTGACTTTGCCATAAAACCTTGACTAAGGGTACTTCCTTACTCCTCAACTTCTTGACTTCCTGATCCAAGATCTGGATCGGTCTGCTTTCATAACTTATGTCCTCTTGAACTTGTACTGTCTGCAGTTCAATCACTTGATCTATATCTGGAATACACTTTTTAAGCATTGACACATGGAACACGTTATGAATAGCTGACATCTCCTGAGGCAGCTCTAGCTCATATGCTACCTTGCCAACTCGCTTCAGGATCAGATACGGTCCCACATATCGTGGACTCAGTTTTCCTCTCTTCCCAAATCTTGTCACCCCTTTCATAGGAGCTACTTTGAGGAACACCAAATCTCCCACATTGAATTCCAGTTGTCTACGCCGGACATCTGCATAACTCTTCTACCGGCTCTGAGTAGCTTCTATCCATTGTCGAATGTTCTGTATAGCTTGAGTGGTGCTGTCGATGACCTCCGTTGTGAGCCCCATCTCCTTCTTTTCCCCACTTTCGTACCAACAGATCGGAGACCTACATCTCCTCCCGTACAAAGCTTCATAAGGTGTCATTCTGATAGTAGCTTAGTAGCTATTATTGTAAGCGAATTCCGCTAAACATAGGTATCGGCACCAGCTCCCTTTGAAATCCAAGGCACAAGCTCGTAACATGTCCTCCAGCACTTGATTCACTCGTTCAGTTTGCCCGTCAGTCTGAGGGTGAAAGGTGGTACTGAATCGTAGTTTAGTGCCGAGAGATTTCTGAACACACTCCCAAAAATGTGAAGTAAAGCGACCATCCCTATCTGAGATGATGGTCTTGGGAACCCCATGAAGCCTGATTATCTCCTTAACATATAATTGAGCCAGTTGCTCAATAGAATATGTTATCCTGATGGCTAGGAAGTGAGCCGACTTCGTCAATCTGTCCACAATTACCCATATTGCATCATATCCGTTTGTAGTCTTGGGAAGTCCTGAAATGAAATCCATAGAAATATCTTCCCATTTCCACTCCGAAATTGGAAGTGGCTGCAGAACTCCTCCGGGTCGCTGATGTTCTGCTTTCACTCATTGACAAGTCAGACAAATACTAACATACTGAGCCACATCTCTCTTCATACTGGACCACCAGAATTTCTCCTTTAGGTCTTGATATATTTTGGTGGATCCTGGATGCATCGAATAAGGGGTTCCATGAGCTTCTGCCAATATTTCTCTCCGTAGCTTCGGATCATTAGGGATACATAGGCGATCCCCGAGGTAGAGTACTCCCCCGTCGGCAATACGAAAACCATCGCCATTTCCTTCCAGGATTGCCTCCCTGATTCTCTGAAGACTCGGATCCCCATTTTGTTTTTCCAATATATCATTGAACAATGTCGGTGATATTGTCATGGTAGAAAGCTGTCCGGAGATGACCTCGACCCCAAAGTTCACAATTTCTCTTTCGAGTGGTCGGGGTAATATAGATAGGGACATCAAGGTAGCCCTTGCCTTCCGGCTGAGTGCATCAGCCACCTTGTTTGCCTTCCCTGGATGGTAGAAGATCTCACAGTCGTAGTCCTTCACCAACTCAAGCCATCGACGTTGTCTCATATTGAGGTCTTTCTGAGTGAAGAAATATCGCAGACTCTGGGTCTGTGTAAATCCTACACTGCACCCCATACAGATAATGCCTCCATATCTTAGAGCGAGACCACCGCGGCCAGTTCCAGATCATGAGTGGGTAATTCTTCATGTTCCTTAAGTTGTCTAGAGCATAGGCAATAACCTTCCATCTGCATAAGTACCGCTCCAAGTCCCAGTTTGGAGGTATCGCTATATATGTCAAAGCTCTGATTACATTCCGGAAGGGTAAGGATTGGAGCGCTTGTAAGTCTCCTTTTTAGTTCTAAGAAACTCCTTTCATAGTTTTCTGTACATTCATACTTCTTATCCTTCCGGGTGAGAGCCGTTAAAGGAGCTGCAATCCTCGAGTAGTCCTCCACAACTTTTCGATAATAGCCTGCCAGCCCAAGGAAACTTCTGATTTCGCTGGCGTTCTTTGGCCGGCATTCATCATAGTCGGTTGGGCCTCCAGCATCGGGGTACCTTCCAACTCAGCTTGCATATAGTGTAGTTTCGCTGGGGCACCTTGGTACAGGACCAGTTGTTGGGAAGGTGCCTGGCTCTTGGTAGGACAGTAAGCCTGCATATGCCCTTCCACACCACAGATGAAACACCGGTTCGTACCCTTGCGGCATTCCCCGGAGCGGTTTTTCCCGCATGTCGCGCATGGGGAAGGCTTAGTCTGTTTATTTGCTGGGCCCCCTTGAGTGTTGTTCCATGGCTTTCGTTTACCACTTTGATCTCCCTTCCAATTAGCGGGGGTGCTCTGGGACTTTTGACCTCCTAAGCGATCATTAACAGAAAGGACATTAAGGATAATGAGAGAAAGAATCGAAAATCCTGGAGTGAACTTGATTCTTACTTTCATTCATTGCCTTCCTTTGCTGATTGATATTATTCAGATAGTGCTCAGTGAGTAGGGCACTACTAAATAGTTCCTCGGCAGTCTGGGGTCTGTTAACTCCGCCAGCCACGTTCAGGGCTATTTCGGGCCGCAACATCTTCAGCATAAGTCGGACCCTCTCTTTCTCCGTGCGGACCAGCTCAGGGCACAGACGAGCCAGTCGATTAAATTTCTTCACGGCTTCATTGACCGAGAGGTTGCCCTGCCGGAATTCCGTGAACTCGTCGTAGTGTTTGTTTGTGACCCGCATGTTGAAGAATTCTTCAAAGAATTCTGATTCGAAATCTGACCACGCCATCTGGTTCACCTGTCTCTTGGCCTTGACCCTTTCCCACCACATTCTGGCATCCCCAGAAAGGCAGAATGATGCACACTTGATCTTCTCATGCTCAGGCCAGTCCAGCAGCTCCAGTGTACTTTCCACCGTCTTGAACCACGCCTGGGCGTCCCATGGTTCACCAGCACCCGAGAAATTTTCCGGTTTCAGCCTCAACCACTGGATCAGATAAGCCTCTTGTCGTGCCACGGTGGTCGAGCCTGTCAGAGGAGTTTGCGTAACCGTAGGCGCCACGGGTATAGCAGTCTGATTGGCTGGTGGAGTAGTAGAATTTTCTTGTTGGTTCATTAGGGTATTTATGGTTTGCTGCTGTTCCGTGACTTGACGCTGAAGTTGGGTCACTAATTGCACCAGATCAGGAGAGGGAGCAGTCTCATTAAGTCGGTTACTCTGTCTTCTAGCCATGCTTTCCTTCATAAAGGACAAGTATGGTTAATATGTGTTATTGTTATCCTTACCCCATATTGAATCCTAAATTATCTGATTCTTCTAAAATAAGGTAAGGTATTATTCATATTACATATCCTAAAGTACTGTTCATCATAAACATCATTCATACTTGCATATTCCAGAATCGTAGGATATCCTAAAAGTGCTTACTATCATAAAATATGCAGAGAGGTACTTACTTGGAAGCGGCAGGAGGGAGGCTTGATGTGTGTGTAGTGAGATGGCAACCGCTCTGATACCAACCTGTAACGCCCGCTTTTTTTTTTTAAAGCGGCGTTACGCTAAACATACATGTGCATATAAAACATCTTAATGCAGCGGAATAACTAGTACTTAAATCATATACACATGTCTGGGTTATCATTCATGGACATGGTGACATTATGCTTAACATATTACCAGTATACCTAACATCATGATATCAACTTTCCATAACTTATTCATAAGCATTTCAGGTAACATATTATCAGCATGCATAGCATCATGATATCAACTTTCCATGACTTATTCATAAGCATTTCAGGTAGCAAGTAGTTTATCCATAACTTCACGAAAAGTAGGTTGTTTCTTAGGCATAACTATCATAAGTCGAGCATAACCCAAAGTAAGCATTGTCAGATCACAAAACATGCAATAAGTGAAATGAGAGGGTTTCTTGGCCATGTCACTACTACACACCCATGCTCTTGCCTCTCCTGCTGCTTCCCTTAGAAATCTGTTGCTTGATCTGCGGTATAAGAAAATAAGACTATAAGCACGGAGGCTTAGTAAAACTCTTTTCCTACTCACAAAATCCATACGTCGTATAAACATGAACATAATGCTTCAATCCTACATATCATAGCATACTTCTTATCATGAACATCTACACAATCATGGCATCATCATTTTAGCATAAACATAAATAAAATCATGGCATCAGAATTTAGCATGAACATAGATATCATCATGGCATCATAGTCTAGCATGAACATAAATGAAATCATGGCATCATAATTTAGCATGAACATAGTATCATCATGGCATCATAATCTAGCATGAACATAAATAAATATCATCATGGCATCATAATCTAACATGAACATAAATAAATATCATCATGGCATCATAATCTAGCATGAACATAAATAAAATCATGGCATCATAATCTAGCATGAACATAAATGAAATCATGGCATCATAATTTAGCATGAACATAGTATCATCATGGCATAAACATACTTTGCATCATCATACTTTGCATAACATACTTCGCATAAACGTACCTTGCATAAACTTACTTTGCATAAGCATACTTATCATAAACATAATGCATAACATGGATGGATGCATGGGCAAATGCATATACTGTAAGGATGCTTAGTTTAAAATCATACTTTTAAATATTTAAACATAATCATAACATTCATTGGGCCCTGGCTTGTACCACATTCATACATCATATGGGTGCATCCCTAAGTAAATACGAGGTATCTAATCTCGACCTACTAGGGTAAGGACAGCTTCATCGGTAGTCCCTGAACCGTGGACAGCTTCATCGGTAGTCCAGAACCGTGGACAGCTTCATCGGTAGTCCAGAACCATGGACAGCTTCATCGGTAGTCCAGAATCGTGGACCTTACTTAGGTCTGGTACAAGTCCATTCATAAAATAAAATACTTTCACATGCTTCTTTATTCATAAACATTCATAGCATAATCATTCATTCTTAATGCTTAACATCATCATTATGCCTTGAAGGAATGAACCTTATCTTCATTCATCATTTTCATTCCATATCATCATTATGCCTCGAAGGCATGAACTTTAACTTCATTCATCATTTTCATCCATGAACATGACATGCATACATATCATTCATAAATCATGGCATACATACATACTATTCATAAATCATGGCATACCTACATAATTAGCATCTTAATTCATAAAAACATGCATGGTCATGGTACATAGGAGAACATGCCTAGGTCCTTTCATACATGATACATTTCCCTAGGTTCATGGCACATGGTCTAAGCATTTTATGAATCATCATAACAAAATCATCATAACAGAAGGCCTATCATACAAGTCATGACCCATAAGCTAGGGTTTTGGTTGGCATAAAGATTCTTCCAACATACTTAAACATATACATACATCATAGTACCCTATAAACATGCATTCTTGTGGTCTTAACCCACTCTAAACCCTTGGTTATGGCCTTGGCCGAAACCCTAAGGAACCCTAGGTCCATGGAAAAATTCATATAGATCACCAATAACATCCCATACAAACATAAAATGCCATAGAAAAACATTTGATCCCCTAATTAAGGCTAACCCTAATCCCTTAACCCTAGATTTGCTCTTGGCTGAAACCTAAAGGTCCATAACATTCATGGAAAAATTCTTATAAAACACAATTACTATCCATCATATCATAGGGAAACAAAATTAACATGTTGAATGGTTAGATCAAGGTCCAACCATGGATTAGGGTTCTTGGCCGAAATTTATAAGAACTATTAAGCATGTAAGAATTCATATGAATCACTACTAACATCACTTACATCATAAGGAGACATAAGAACCATCATTAGAGAGTTAAAACTAATCCTAGCCATGGAAACTTGGAGGTGGCCGAAACCCAAAGTCCTCCTTCATGGATTTTTCATCTTAGATCTCAAACAAAAAGCTTAGATCATATCCATATCAAGAAAAACCATTACACCACAGGTGAGGGAGTCTTACCTTAGACTATCTTGGTTATAGACCTTAGATGGGGAGGAGGTTGAAGACCTTGTTGTCTCTTGACCACCCCTATCCTTTGCAACCTTGTAAAATGCCTTGGATCTTGGAAGAGGGACCTTCTTGTGAAGCTTTCCAAAGGGAAACTCCCCCTTGAAGTTTCAGCTAGAATGAAGAAGGTAGAGGGAGAAGGGTGGACTTGGTGGAAGAAGAAAAGTAACTCCCATGCCCCCTCTTTAAACCACATTAAGGAGGCAAGTGAAGAGTCATGGTGGATGACTCTTCATTTTCCTTAAGCCTTAACTAAAATCCATTTCATTCTCTACTAGCACTCCCTTACTAGGTGAATTGGTTAGTGCATGCATGGTTGTAGATTAGGTCCAAGGTTCAATCCTTGGTGCGTGCACTTTATTTTTATTTTCTTTTTATTTTATTTTTCCTTATTTTTAAAAATTCCCTAAAATTCACCCATAATCATGCTAAAATTCCTAATTACAATTCTTCTATATTTATAGTAAATTCTACCTAATTAAAACCCATTTTTGGAGCCCATATAAGGCCCATTAGTACTTAGTTTCTCAATTTAAATGAGAAAATCATGGATTTCTAGGCTAAGGTTCGTACTAATATCTCTAGGTCCCTCGGAAAATTATCTAGACATGATCAATATTTTAAAGAAAATATTAAGAAAATTTTCCGGGTCGTTACACCCGGAGGATCACGTCTGCAAATTTGAGAATGCGACACTTCTGCACTAGTACACCGACGGTGTAAAGTGCCGAGTGTTCTTGAACACCCTCTTAGGGGCCACCCAGCGGTGGTTCTAAAGGCTGCCTCTGGGTTCTATCAACTCCTTCCTGGAGTTTAGAACCACCTTCCTGCACCACTTCGCCAGCAGTCGTTGATATCAGAAGACGACACTCAACCTCTTCGCCCTCAAGCAGAAGGCGAAGGAATCGTTGAAGAATTATATCTAGCGGTTCAATCGGGTGGCACAGGATGTGCCAACTACAACGTCGGAGATCTTGGTCAGCGCCTTCACACAGGGCCTCTCCGAAGGAGACTTCTTTCAATTGTTGGTGAAAAAGCCACCAAATAGCTTCGATGAGTTGCTGGGGCGCTCCATCAAGCACGTCAATGACGAAGATGTACAACATGCTTGCACAAAGATCCAACCAGAGCTGCTGCACCGTCCATGTTTCGGTCGGAGAGAAAGGAACCACCAGCCCTGGTTCATACAAAAGACTCTCGATCGGGAAGAGATCACTGGGCTGGTAAGAAAAGGCTAGTGGAAACGATGGACACTCAGGAACTAGAGCCACCGAGGAAGTACTGCGACTTTCATGGAAGAACTACACACTCCACTGAAGAGTGTCATGCTTTGAAGAAAAGGATAGCGGGGGAAGTAGAGAACAAGCCCCAGAAGCGCTGGAGAAAAGCGGGATATTGCCAGAGGTCACTGAGAAGGAGTCTTTCCCCTCGCAAGCGGCCAATAGGGGAGGAGGGAGCCCGACAGCCGTCCCGGTCTCATTCCAGAGGAAGAAGTCGGGAGGTGGCTCCCCGACGATCTCTCTCCCCTGAGCGAGATCCCAGGAAGGGCAAGACCCCTGCTCGAGGCCCCCCCGTCGGCCCATGTCGGGGTGATCTCTGGAGGTCCTACCGGAGGGGATTCCAACTGCGTAAGGAAGGCTCATACCCAACGGTTGGAGAACTACGCCATCAGGACCAGCAGTAGCCAACGTCGTGACCCGATAATCTCCTTCGTCCCGGAGGACCTGGAGGATGTGGAAGCTCCCCACGAGGATGCCCTGGTAATTCTTGCGCGTATTGCAAATTATGAAGTTAAGCGTATCTTCGTGGGCACAGGTAGTTCCGTGAACATCCTGTACAAGGCGACCCTAGATCAAATGCAGATTGACAAGAATGAGCTGCATCCAGTCTTGACGCCACTCTTCGACTTCACCGGGTACCAAGTACAACCGATAGGGCAAATTAGCCTATCGTTGTCGTTGGGTAGTGACACGCTGGAGAGGATGAGGAGGACTCCCCTCCAAGTCATCGATGCTCCCTCATCCGATAATGTCATATTGGGTCGCCCAGTGCTCAACATATTCTAGGCGGTGGTCCCAGTTTACCATCAAAAGATCAAGTTCTCGGTAGGTGATCAGGTGGTCGAGGTCAAGGGGGTCCAGCTAGCGTCTCGGCGATGCTATAACGGGGAGGTCAGATCAGAAGCTTGTAAGAACCTGAAGGCTCATGATGTTGGGACCGGGTGCATGTTGACATGGATGCGGGTTCGTAATTTTAAATTTAATTACGTGCAGTGGAAGGTTTAGCATAAATAATTTCACTAATTATTTAACCACACATCTAAGCATGCAATTTTATCTTGTGTAGACATGATCATATATTTGAAATTTTGCAGAAACATAAACTAATTTACGTATTACCTCGCGTAACTCGAAGGAAGGGACGAGATCCAACCGTAAGCGTCCCTTGGAAGCTCTGCCTCTATTCGCGTCCACACCGAGTATCTTTGGGATGACTTCGCAAAGCCACGAGTTTCATGTTCTCGAGAACTACTAGATTCTCCGAGAACGCGATAAGAAAAATCAAGAGAGAAGTCGGAAGACTAACCATAAAAGGATGGTCGGCTGGTGCTCCTTCTTGGGGCTGGTTGGCGCATGGCAAGAAGAGGAGATGAGAAGGAGAGAAAGAGAGGGAGAGAGCCTATGCCTTCATCTCTTTGATTATTCTACCCAAGCCTTGCCTTGGGTCCTTTATATAGTGGCCTCTCAACCATCAAGCCTCTCAAATATGGAATAACTTATTCCATCATGCCAAGTTTGATTTTATATCATGGATAAAATCATATTTTAATTCATGATAAAAAATCAATCAAGTCTCTTCTCTCCTATGGAATAAATTTCCTTATCATGGTAAATCAATCCATGATTGATTTTATAAAATAAACTAATCCATGGTTCATTTTAAATTCCATGAAAAATAAACCAAACCTTGGTTTATTATATAAAAAATTTATATCATCCATAATTTTATAAAACAAACCACACTTGTTTTATTTTATAAATTGAACCAAAACTTGGTTCTCTCCCTTTGTTGTGGCCGGCCAAGCAAAGAGGATGGAGGCCCTCTTTGGCCGGGCCATCCAAGCCAAGCCCCAATGAATTAAATTTATTTAATTCATCTATTAAGTCTTCAAAAGACTTAGCCATTTTAAGCTTCCGATGCGTCTCTGAAAAATTCAGATTCGACTTATCGTTTGCCTCAACCAAACCTAATCTCTCTTGATTGAAAAATCCAATTTTTAAATCGTTTTAAATCCCTCGGATTACTCGTAGTGCGTGTGACTAAATAGGCTTTCGATTTATGTTGGCCGTCTATAATTAATCAATTATAGAACGATCATGAGTGGCACCTAGTAGTACATCATGATCTCCAATTAATCGAAAGATCAACGGTTGACCTCAGAAACAATTCTGAAACCCTTCAGCAGCTATAATGAATCGTACCCCATTCCCTTCACCATCTTATACCCACTTGGTTCAGGACATGGTCTATGTGTGTCAGTCCCCACTAGGCTGACTACGTCACACCTAGCCCAAGTAACGTTTTCTCGTCCTACAGATTCTAATTACTCTCATGTATTTAAGATATTCATACTCTGAACATGTCATGCTCTGGCCAAAGTCTATCTCTATAGATCTTAATGCCTAGAATGCAGGCTGCTTCACCTAAGTCCTTCATTGCGAAACAAGTCCCCAACCAAGTCTTCACAGACTGTAGCGAAGGGATGTCGTTCCCAATGAGTAGTATGTCATCCACATACAAGACTAGGAAGACTACTGTGCTCCCACTAACCATCTTGTAGACACAAGGTTCATCTTCGTTCTTGATGAAACCAAACTGTTTGATCGCATCATCGAATCGAAGATTCCAGCTCCGAGAAGCTTGCTTTAGACCATAAATGGCCCTATGCAGCTTGCATACTCTGCCAGTATGCTGTGGATCTACAAAACCCTCAGGCTGTGTCATGTACACATCCTCGAGAAGGTTTCCATTCAGAAACGCTGTCTTGACATCCATCTGCCAGATCTCATAATCGTGGTAGGCTGCAATAGCAAGCATGATCCGAATAGACTTAAACATCGCTACTGGAGAAAAAGTTTCATCATAGTCAATACCATGAATTTGCTTGAAACCTTTAGCTACCAGTCTACCCTTATAGGTATGAGTAAGTCCATCCATGTTAGGCTTTCTCTTAAAGACCCACTTACACCCAATGGGTTTGACCCCTTCAGGTGGATCAACCAAGGTCCAAACTTGGTTAGTGTACATGGATTCCATTTCGGATCTCATGGCTTCCAGCCATGACTCAGAATCTGGGCTCATCACAGCTTCCTGATAGGTGGTAGGCTCATTCTTAATGATCATAACGTCATCATGGTCAGGCAAGAGAAATGAATATCTCTCAGGCTGACGACGTACCCTATCAAACCTGCGAAGAGGTAGGTCTACCTGAACAGGTTGTTGTTCCACAATTTCTTGTGTAACAATCTCATCCACCACTTCTTGTGGTTCCTGTTCAGTATCCATTAAGGGCTCAGTGCTATGGTCGTTGTCTTGAATTTCTTCAAGATTAAACGAACTCCCACTAGTCTTTCTAGAAACAAAGTCCCTTTCTAGAAAGATCCCAGTCTTAGCAACAAACACTTTGTGCTGACTGGGAATGTAGAAGTAATATCCCTTAGTTTCCTTGGGATATCCCACGAAATAGCACTTATCAGATTTGGGTCCCAGTTTGTCTGAGACTTGACGTCTAACGTAAGCCTCACAACCCCAAACCCTCATGAAAGACATCTTGGGACTCCTCCCAGTCCATATCGTATATGGTGTCTTCATGACCGCCTTTGATGGAACACGGTTAAGTGTGAACGCTGCCGTGTCTAGAGCATATCCCCAAAAGGATATAGGAAGATCTGCGTGACTCATCATAGATCGTACCATATCTAATAAGGTACGGTTCCTCCTTTCGGATACACCATTCCACTGTGGTGTTCCAGGGGGAGTGAGTTGAGATAGAATCCCAGACTCAGCTAGGTAGTCACGAAACTCATGGCTCAAGTATTCTCCACCTCGATCTGATCGAAGTATCTTAATACTCTTGCCAAGTTGGTTCTGTACTTCATTTCTGAATTCTTTGAACTTTTCAAAGGATTCAGACTTATGTGTCATCAAATACACATAGCCATATCTACTCAAGTCATCAGTAAATGTGATGAAGTACCTGTAACCACCTCTGGCAGCGACATTGAAAGGGCCACATACATCACTATGTATGAGTCCTAACAAGTCTGTCGCTCTTTCGCTATATCCACTAAAGGGAGTCTTAGTCATCTTGCCTAGAAGGCATGACTCGCATGTCTCATATGATTCAATATCAAATGAGTCCAGCAAACCATCCTTATGGAGCTGGGACAAGCGACTCTCATTTATGTGGCCTAAGCGACAGTGCCAGAGATAGGTTGGGTTCAACTCATTTGATCTCAACCTCTTGGTATTCACGTTATAGATAGGGCTTTCTAAGTCTAGAATATAGAGGCCATTCATCAGATGTGCGCTACAATAGAACATATCCTTTAAATAAACAGAACAACATTTGTCCTTTATTATGAATGAAAAACCTTTGTTATCTAAACATGAAACTAAAATGATATTCTTTGTTAGTACAGGTACATAACAACAGTTATTCAATTCCAGTACAAGCCCAGAGGGTAGAGGTAGAAAGTAAGTCCCTATAGCAACAGCAGCAACCCTTGCTCCATTGCCTACTCGTAGGTCCACCTCGCCCTTGGCCAATGCCCTGCTATTTCTCAGCGCTTGCACATTTGTACAAATGTGAGAAGCACACCCAGTATCTAATACCCATGATGTAGAAATAGAAAGGTTGACTTCTATAACATTTATACCTGAAGTAGAAGTCTCACTTCTCTTCTTCTTCAGATCTTCCAGGTATACCTTGCAGTTCCGCTTCCAATGCCCTGCCTGCCCTTGATATAATTGCTTGAGGTGGCCAATCATATCATAAGCATTCATGTTCTCGTGTTGCTTCTGAAGCTCAGAGGACATGCAGCATAGCATTAGGCACGATACGTCTAACGCGTCGTCTTGATGCTTCTGATGAGCATCTCTAACGCTATGGATGGATGAGGGAAGTGGTGCTTCAGGAACTGCTTGCTCTAGAACGTACAACTTACGTTCCTGTTTGAGGACTATCCTCAAGTTTCTGTACCAGTCCAGGAAATTAGCTCCAGTGAGCTTGTCCTTCTCAAGGACAGATCGCAGAGAGAGATTGTTCGTGTTTGACATGGTAATCTACAACATAAATGCAGAAAATAAATATCCACCATTGTATCATATTTATCATTTAACTAGGCCTTTAATTAAATGATGCTCCCACTGAATTATAGGGCTTTGGTAGAATCGAGTCATAGATGTGGTAAAACCACACTACTAGATCCACACCAACTAACTATAATTCTCGTAGGTCAAGATCCACATCATACTACGCCTTGAGTTAGCTTTGGCTAAATCGCCCAAGACATAGTATGATCGGTAGGCACCAATTACCAATTACATCTCTATGCAACTCTTGTTTATAGGATCAAGAATTAACATTTATGAATAATCTTGAGTTAGCTTTGGCTAAATCGCCCAAGACTATTGATAAATGCGATCTTGTCCTAACTTTCCAACTATTGGAATATGCCTATAGTTAGGCTCGATCCAATTGAGCTAACTAGTTACTCAATCTAATTGAGCTCAATCTAACCCAAGCGTGATAGGCGGGACCAAGATTGTCCCTCCGCATCCCACCAAGATTAAATGCATTGCTCTGCTTTGGCAGATTCAACAATCGCATATGATCATGGTAGTGATGGGTATCAAGGCTCGTTAGGCATATACGAGTTGATTTCGATTTAGATCTAATCTAATCGATGATGTGCATCGTATCAAAGCATTTATTAAATCTAATTTAACCTAAATGTGTACTAGGTGCACATCAAAAATGTGGTTCCCACATTACATGTGCATCACATACACTCATGTATATTCTATTCTATACTAACATGCATCACATACATATAAGCAAAAATAAAATATACAAGAAAATTAAGTGTGATTAGTCATGGCCCTACTAAGATCTTCTCAAGCCAATGAGAAGATCTTTTGGTCAACTTAGGGTCTAGGCAGCAGCTTCTCCAAGCTCCTCCTTCCAGAACCCTATGTGTTGTCGGCTTGCTTCCCATGAGTCCGTCTTCTCCAGAATTACCTTCATCGTTAATTTTGTACATTACAAAATTTATACTCGAGTTACATTCGAGTCTTAAAATAATTTTAACAGAAATAATAAAAAAAAAACCCGACACGCAGGTCGCAATCACAATACAACACCCACAACACAAATAACGGCACGCAGGCCGTAATATGAATTACACACATATTTTAATCTAATTAAAATAGGGTTTTGGGCCATGATCATCACACTTCTGTACATAATTCAAAATTATGTAATTTTATAAATTTTATACAATTTTTCTACTGATTTTTAGAATTTTTCCGAGTCACAACTCTGCGGCGGTCCCGGTAAGCGGGTTTCGGGCGTAATCGCGAGACAAGGCGCCTTGCGGGGTTAGGGGCAGCGCCCCTACTCGTGAAATAACCTTCACGAGTGTCTTCTTGCGATTATACAGTGCCTTAACCCGCTGTCCCAAAAACCATTTGGGCGAAACTTGCCGTTTCGGAGAAGTTTTTCTCGGTGGCCAAGTCTACATGTGCTTCGCACTCGTCGCTTTGCCTCTACGAGAAAAATTACTCAAAAATCCTAAAATTTAGAAAAATCACAGAAGCATATATTTATCTAAATTTTGTATCTAATACAAAAAAAAATAAAACAAAACGAGCACAAGCTTCGCTCGTGGCTCTGATACCACTGTAGGTTTTTTCGGGCCACGAAAACCGCTTTTTCGCGTCGCGGAAACCCCGAAAGCCCCAATAGCAAGGATCCGAGCGAAGAAAGCCATTTCAAAAAATTACGAGTGCTCGTTTACATGCTTCAAAACCCGATCTACTCCTAGATCTAAAGAGGGATAAACATTTTACCTTTGATGCGTGCCCCCGTTTAATCCCGTTCGCTCCCTTTTGGATGTCGAATCTCTAGGACGTCAAGTGCCGTCCCTCTAGAAGTATCCACGCGAACAAAAGTAGATGGATGAAATCCTTTAGGTGTGCTAGCACCTTGTAGGATTCGGCCAAGAGGAGAAGAGGAAGAAGAACTCCAACAATTGGAGAGGAAGAAGAGAAGACACCCTTAGAGGAAAAATGAAACAAAACCCTCTTTTGTTCTTCCATGGTGGCCGGCCAGTTAATGGCCATTAATGGCCATTAAGTGGCCGGCCATAATGGCCACTAATGCCCATTAGGTGGCTTTCCTTAACCCCTTTCAATTTGAATTCAAATTCAAATGGGGGGAAACCAAGCCAAGTCATCACTTGGTCAAGTCAAGGTGAGGTGGCCTTTTGGTCAAGTCAAACTTACCTTTTATGGACTTTCCATATTTAGTCAAGTCAAACTTGACTCCATTTCTTCTCCCATGTCAAGTCTAACTTGAAGTTGAACCAAGTCAAGTCAAACTTGATTTGGATTTGGGTCAAGTCAAACTTGCCTTTTAAGGACTTTCCATATTTAGTCAAGTCAAACTTGACTCCATTTCTTCTCTCATGTCAAGTCTAACTTGAAGTGGAACCAAGTCAAGTCAAACTTGATTTGGATTTGGGTCAAGTCAAACTTGCCTTTTATGGACTTTCCATGTTTAGCCAAGTCAAACTTGACTTCAATTTTTCTCCATCTATTTGTTCTTTGCGTGTGACCCTATAGGTTCTTGTAACGTTGGCAATGCTTCTAACCTCTTAGAAACATAAGCAATGAGCGGTATCTAGCAACACATCATTGCTACCCAAGTTACAAGAATGTTGAGATCCAACATCACCAATGTGACTAATAATTGTGACCATCACAATATGTGACAATGTCCTTCTATCCTTGATATCTAGATTGATCTTTCATGAGGCATAGACCGTGTCATCCTCCAATCAATCTATGTGTCTTGAACTCCAAGTAGACTCACTATAATCAAATAAGCTCAATATCTCATATTGCCTTATTTGGGCATGGCCATGCACTTAGTGATCTCACTCTATCAAGACTATGATATCTCTCCCGTCATATAGGAGGGATAGATCCCATCTACGTCACTCACATCCCTCCGCATAATTTGTTACATACCCAGTAATCGCCTTTATAGTCCACCCAATTACGGGTGACGTTTGACGAAACCAAAGTACATAACTCCTTATGTAGAGAACTATGGTGACTTCAGGTCTAAGGACTAATAGTCATACTAATAGTCACATGAGAAAGTATATGACACTCATATAACGATCCATGATACTTTCTCATGGCGGGCCATTCAGTATACATTCTCTAATGTATACCCATGTGTCAACTTGATATCTCATATCCATGACTTGTGAGATCAAGTCATCATGTTGACCTACATGCTAGTCTCTATGCATTAACATTGTCCTTGAATGTTAATACTTGACTAGGAATAATTAAGAGTAGTGTTCTCTATATCATCTCACTATCGATTCAACTAATCGATTGATATAGATAAGAACCTTCTACTCAAGGACGTTATTATACTAAGTTATTTGGCACCAATACACATAAGTACAATAACCATAAGAAATGCCTTTATATATAAGAAATATATATACAAGAATATGATACAATGAGTCCAAAAAGTAATCATCATATGATTGGCTCTAGGGCTCTCACTAACAGATGGAACCTATGCTTGACCAGGAGGAGGCCACAGTTACATCGACTCTTGTAGAACCTCCAGATATTCTTCAGCATGATCAGGTAAGTATTCCTTCTAATTTTTCTGAAAATTGCATTGAGGTACCTCAAACTGATTTCATTGTTTCTGATACACTTATGGATACATCTCTTGTAGAAGTTGATTGTGAAAAACTGATAGAGGTACCTAGTATAAAATTTTTGAAAGTGAAGCATGTTTGGATACATATCATGAAAATGCTAACTGTGAAAAATTTTTAGAAGAGCCTGAAATTGATGTTGTATATTGTGATGCATCTCTTGCCATATCTTATACTGAACTTGAGTGTGAAAAACTTATGGAGGTACCCGAGATTGATTTTATTGGCTCTGAAACATTTCTTGATTTACCTTTTATAGAAACTGATTGTGAAAAATTTCTAGAAGAGTCTGAAATTGATGTTGTTTATTGTGATGCACTAATTGATTGTGTAACACTTATTGAGGAACCAGAAATTGATTTAATTGGTTGTAATACATTGCTTGATATATCCTTGGTGGAAAATAATTGTGAAATTTCTATTGATGTGCCAAAAATTGATTTCTTTGTTTGTGATGAGTTTCTGGATGCATTTTGTGTAGGAAATAATTGTGAAAAATTCATTGAGGCACCAAGAATTGATTTCATTGGATATGATGCAGTTTTGGATACATTTCATGCAGAGACTGATATTATTTCATTTCTTTCTGACCCTGCACGCTTTAGAGAGGTATTACATTGTTTTGTAGGGTCCAAAAGACTTCTGGAGTGGGTGCTCATCTGAACAGACTCCAACCTTCTGGAAGAACTTTCAAAAGGCATCAAGAGGGAGGAGAAGATCTTACTTCAATTCATAGCACTCCATTCCTTCAATGGATCTTGAACCTAAATCGCCTTCGGCCACCGGAGCAATTTTCTGTAAAGTTCAAGTGTGGGGGAGTCCTAATTCTCTCAGCCACCCATACTCCTCCACTACCACGATGGAGGCTACTTCTTGATAGACTCCGTCCACCTGAAATAATGGGGAGTTAGTTCTTTCTTGTATTTTCTTTTTTTGCATGTTTCATTTTTATGCTTTCTAGAAGTAGAATTTTCTTTTAAATTGAGTCCTTGTCAATAAATGCATGTTAGTTCTCTTGGAAATTTGTTTCTTACATGAGTGGAAATAAATGTATCCCTCTAGGTTATCTCCATAGCATTTTAGAATCTTTTGAAAATAAATTAAAATTGATTGTCAAAACTTAGGGTTTGAGCTCATGGATGAATTCTTGGATGCTTGAGTACTACTTTGCTTTAGATTCTTAATTGAGGACTTGAGATGAATTATTTTTGCCTAGTGAGAATTAGCCTTATATTTGTGACACACATATGTTATTGTACTCTAGAACTTGCTTAGGTTCTTTCAAAACCATATTTCAATGATTGAATCACATCTATGGAGGCTAATCAATTTGTTTCCCTTTTCCATATTATTCTTAGCAATGATCATACTTGATACATACTCTTTTCAATTTTCCCTTCTATTTTCCTACTCTTAACCCCATGTTTTTCTATGGATTTGTTTGCTTGGGATGTTTTCTTGATGCTACTTTGCCCGAGACGGACAAAGATTTAAGTGTGGGGGAGTGATTTGTGTTTTGGAAAAGTTTTGTATCAAGAAGGCATTTCGATCCAAAAAGAAAATTTTTTTTGCAATGGAGGGATGGAAGCAATTACATTTTGAGTGAGTTGATGTCAAGAATGAGCAAGAGAGATGGAAGCAATTGGAGATCTAGATTCCCTATCATACTTTGAAGATTTAAGTGGCAAGACAAAGAAGAAAAGAAAAACTGTTGTACCAAGGATTCAATTGGCACGCAAGGCAGAAATTGGTGCAAAAAGAGAAGAAAAGGAAAAGTTTTTCTATTTCTGTTAAGCCATCTTGGATTGGGAATTTGGTTGGCAATCTGAACAACTCAAACTAATGCAAGGTTTGCTGCCGAGTGCTGGAATCTGAAGACAATTTGAAGACAAGCTGAATTGAAGCTGAATACAAGCTGGAAAAATCTGTGCCATTACAAAAGCCAATTTTGTTGCAGCAGAAAAAAAAATTCTGAACTGCATTGCATTTGTTGCTGCCGAGTGTTGATTTGGAGTTGCTGGAATGACAAAAAAACTGAATGCAAGGGAAGCTGCAAAGTGCTGAAAATATTATGAAGAGCTGTTGTGGAATCTGCAAGAAGAAGAAAAGAAAAAAAATTCAGATTGGTAGTGTTCCATACAAGCAGTTTTGCACAAAACTTGTATCAACTTGAAACCGAATTTGAGTTTTTTGAGGCTATGAATCAAGGCAGTAGGTATAGGAATGTAGCAACAAGTGTTGAGTGCATCACAACTGATCAGAACAAGATTGAATTTCAGATCGAAACAGAGAAAGAAAGGAAATTCAGTGAAGCTGGAATCCAAAAACAGCTTGGGATCAAAACAGAAAAATGCAGTTAAGTTGATGCTAATTGCTGCAAAACATCAGAGAATTACAAGGTCTACAAGTAATGCCATGGAGCTGTCCAAATAAACAAGACTTAGCTGCCAACACAAACAGGAATCAGCAGAGAAAAAAAATGAAACAGAAAAAAAAGAGAGAAACAAGTTGGCACAAAAATTGAAATTTTGGCTCCATGAGATCAGTGATTATATATCTTTCTCATCCGAATTAAAGTCTTGTTCCATTACATTTCTGACCTTACAAGAAAGAAAGAATGAAGAAAAAGAAGAATGAGAAAAGAGAAGCAAGCAAAGTTGGCACGAAAAAGAAAATAGGCACAAAGGATCTTTCCATCAAATTTTTGAAGGGCAAGGCAAAAATTTTACTCCACCACACTTTTGATATCACTAGAGGTCTGTAAAGATGGGGCAAAGCACATTGGAAACATTTTTGAGCAACCAAGTCTCCCATTTTATCAATTTTTCCATTTTCTTAGCTTTTATTCCACTCCTTACCATTTTCTATATTTTTCACTTGTTTTTGTAGATGTGGATCCTAATCATGAATAATGGTGGAGAGTAGATAACAAGCAAGCCTATGGTAGTGCAGAAAGCATGTGTATTTGAGTGAGCTCCACTTCCATCATCAACTTAGAACTTAAGGAGAGAGCCACCAAAACTTCCCATGAAAGGCTAGTAAGTTAAATTCATCTCAATGACTCATGAAGGATGAAAAGGCTAAGTTGTTGATTTAAGGATGAGATACTAATCCATAGAGCTTAGATTTTTGAGAATTGACAACCTTAGGTAATTTTTTTCATTTGCTTCTAATTATGCTTAAGAATATCTAAGGGATACATACTTAGTGGTTTCGCGAGACGCTCAAGCTTAAGTGTGGGGGAGCTGATAAGTACCATTTTATTGATTATTTTAGTTTCTAAAATCCATGTTTGACCCATGTTTTACTTGCTTAATTGTGAATTTATCCTAGGTTTTAGAACTTACTTTTATTTTGGAGTTAATTGCAAATCTATACATATTTGGATTATTTGGCCACTAAATTTTTGATCTATTTTTTGTAGTCATGAAAGGTTCATGGACCTAGGGCATACTGGGTCAAACATGAGTCGGAAGTGGATCCGAATCGAGTTATCAAGCTTCGGATTAATCTGGTCCGTCTGATTCAAAAGCGGCTAGATCTGAGCCATCTGGGACCATCTGAGGCAATCCGAGCTAGGGTTAGGGTTAATCAAGCATCTGGATCATGATCTGAAGTTTTCATCCCAATCAGAGCTCATTCAACCGTTGGATCAAGCTTGAAGGGCTCTAGACTGTTCATTCAAAGATTAGGTTGATCTGGATCATCCGTTGCACATCTGGAGGATCCGAGCTAGCACGAGGCAGATCCTGACCCTTGATCAACATCATCAAAATTTGGTTCAGATCGGATGAAGATCAGCCATTGGATTCTCTCAAAACAATCTGAGTCGTTCATGTTTAAGTATTTAATCAGAATTTCCTCTACTTTCAGCTTCGTCGCGTCCCCGCCACACTGTTTCCATCTTCTTCGCTTGTTCTTCATTCTTCAGCTAAGTTCTTCAATCCAAGGGGCGCGACCACCTCAACTCTTCATTAGATCAAGTTCGAGGTCACTGGGGAGAGCAATCCGTGGAGGTTTAAGCTCGAGATTGGGCAAGCACAAAGCTGAGTGAGGGTTTCCTCAACTCTGCATTTGGTTGCTTCGATTTCAGTTTTGTCCAGTTCTACATCAATCCAAGCTATCCAGAGGGGTTCCCTGGAGTGCTTGGATCATTCCCGCACCTTCAGTTCAATCAGACAAGGCTGAATTTAAGAAATTGATTGGGTTTTCCATCTTGAACAAAGTTTGAGCTAGAATGGATCCCAGATTCAGTTCCCTAGTGAATTGCTGAGCTTAGGGGGTTAAGGCCAGCCCTTGCGTGACGAACAAGGAGATCTTGAGCTAATGGAGTGATTGGGGTTTAGATTTCTTATTGCAATTTCAGTTCATAGTTGTAGTTTTAATTTCTGCTGCAATCTCTATATCTACATTTCTGTTTCAGTTTCTGTAATTTAAGTTTCTGAATTGTTTTAGCTTCAATTGTGTTTCATTCTGCAAGTTTAATTGCTAGGGAATGTGTTTAGTGGATAATTGCTTTTTATTTCAGTGTATTTCTTGCTTAATTCTTGCGTATCAGTTTGTTCATTGCGTATCAACCCTTTTTCTGCAATTTCCTTTAGTTTATGATTCTGCAGCTTATATTGAATTCAATTTGTGTCTAGTTTAACTCCCGAGATGAAGGATAACACTTAGCGTGATAGTGCATTTTTAAGCTTGCTTCGCATTTATATTTCATTGCTACATTTTACTTAGCTTGTAATGTGTCAGTTAATCCCTGCTTATCGATTCCATTTCTGCAAGAGTGCATTTCAGTTTCTGAATTGTGAATTGGTGAGAATCAGTTTCTGATATTTCTGCTGAGTGTTAGTTGCGACTTTTGCAATTTGATTTGTGAGTTTTAGCATTTGGTTTGCCTGTTAATGTGTTGCGTTCAGTTTTGCATTACTGCATTCACCTTGTTGCTGCATCCTTGCATCCAGTTTCTGAATTTCTGAGTTCATTACTGCATTTGACAGTTTCAGACTTATGACTGAAATGTTTCGGTTCATCATTTTTAAAGATGCATCAATGGAACGTTAGCTCTTCTAAATCCCATCTGAATGCTAGTTTGAGCACTTACTTTCAGTTTTCCTTGATCGTTTGTCCTGCACCTGAATAGTACATGCATTTCTGCACATTGTTCTGCCTTAACGTGTCTGATTTGGAGCTGCATTCTGATGCTAAATTTCTTCCTTCAATTCTTCCAAACTTATTCACTAATAGCCTTGCTTTCTAAGCTTAATTGACCAGCTTCAACTCTGAATTCTGCGTTGGCAAATTTCTACAAAGGCAGCAGAATTTGTGAAGCAGTTTTTGATTAATTCCCTTTTGTGTGTGCCAAGTTGCTAAATTCTGCAAGTTGTGTCAAGTTCTGTTTCTGCACTAAATTGCATCAAGTCTAAACATAACTTTAAGTGTGCTATTGAGCTTGAAAACAAATGGTTTTGCATTCAACTAGATTCTGAATTCTAGGTTTCAATTCTGTATATCAGTTGTAATTGCATGCATTTTGTATCAGGTGGGTTTCGGTATTGATTTTGTATTGGATTGTTTTTAGATTGCTAGCATTTGGTCTATCTCGAGTTTGATTTTGTTGCTTCATTGATTGGCATTTATCCTGCATATTGAATCAGATTTGTTTTCCAAAAAGTGCTTAAGTGCTTTAGATGAGTAAAAGTCCGTTGGGTTAAGTTATGACTTGTAATTTCTTGTTTAGTTCATGATTAAGTTCCTTTTCTTTACCTTGTAATTTCATTCCTGAACTTCAATCAAAACCCCGATTTTATTTGAAATCCAAAATTCACAAATAACACATAAACACGAGCTCGAATCAAACACACCTCAACTAGTCCATAGGAAAAATACGACCTGTGGCCCCTTTACTACGTTTTCATACTTTGAATGCAAAAAGGGTTTCAAGCTTTATAAATATTCTAAATTTGAGATCCACATCCGTGACAGCTCATTTTGGGTTCATCACCTACACACTGAGAGGCTGTAGGGTTTTAACCAGCTCTTGGCTGGGCATGTACAGCTTCGAGGCCAAGCCTACACACCGAGAGGCTGTAGGGTTTTAACCAGCTCTTGGCCGGGCGTGTACAGCTCTGAGGCCAAGCCTACACACCGAGAGGCTGTAGGGTTTTATTCAGCTCTTGGTCGGGCGTTTACAGCTTCGAGGCCAAGCCTACACACCGAGAGGCTGTAGGGTTTTAATCAGCTCTTGGCCGGGCATGTACAGCTCCGAGGCCAAGCCTACACACCGGGAGGTTGTAGGGTTTTAACCAGCTCTTGGCCAGGCGTGTATAGCTCCAAGGCCAAGCTTACACACCAAGTGGCTTTAGGGTTTTAATCAGCTCTTGGCCGGGCGTGTACAGCTCCGAGGCCAAGCCTAGCGTACACACCGAGAGGCTGTAGTGTTTTAATCAGCTCTTGGCCGGGCGTGTACAGCTCCGAGGCCAAGCCTACACACCAAGAGGATGTAGGGTTTTAACAAGCTCTTGGCCGGGCGTGTACAGCTCCGAGACCAAGCCTACACACTGAGAGGCTGTAGAGTTTTAATCAGCTCTTGGTCGGGCGTGTATAGCTCCATGGCCAAGCCTACACACTAAGAGGCTGTAGGGTTTTAACCAGCTCTTGGCCGGGTGTGTACAGCTCCGAGGCCAAGCCTACACACCGAGAGGCTGTAGGGTTTTAATCAGTTCTTGGCCGGGCGTGTATAACTCCGAGGCCAAGCATACACACCGAGAGGCTGTAGGGTTTTAACTAGCTCTTGGCCGGGCGTGTACAGCTCTGAGGCCAAGCCTACACACCGAGAGGCTGTAGGGTTTTAACCAGTTCTTGGCCGGGCGTGGATAGCTCTGAGACCAAGCCTACACACCGAGAGGCTGTAGGGTTTTAATAAAAAACGGAGCCTTAACATTTCCCGAATGACACGTGGTGCCTCTCTTTTATTAATGATACTGCAAGACAGTGGGACATTGAGAGCATACAGCAACGAAAGTGCATCACACGATAACTCACAAAGTACAGTAGGGGAGAAGATGCCTCGCGTGCCAAGATCTTTCCACTCCTTTGCCTTCACGTTCTTCTAAATAATAGCTACTCCTGTAAGTTTTTTGATGACTACGTAAGGGTCATCCCATTGCAGCTCTAACTTCTCAGGATCTCCCATTGGTTTGATTCTTTTCCAGACCCGATCGCCCACCTCGAAGCTGCGGGCGATCACCCTTCGATTATAGGCCAGCTGCATCCTCCGGCGATTGGCTTCCAACTTTACCGCGACCTTGTCTCGTACCTCTGATATGAGGTCCAGATCAATCAACCGCTCTTGGTCGTTATCTTCCTTGCGATAATGTCATCGTTATGGAGACTCCTCTCCTACTTCCACCGGAATGACGACCTCTGCTCCGTAGTCTAATTGGAAAGGGCTCTCGCCGGTTCCTTCCTTTGAGGTAGGCCGATAAGACCACAAGATGTTAGGAAGTTCTTCGACCCAGCTGCCTCCGACATGATCCAGCATTACATTGAGCCCTCTCAGAATTTCCCGATTGACCACCTCCGCTTGTCTATTGCTTTTTGGGTAGGCGACGGAGGTGAAAGCCTGCTGAATGCCTAACCCTTTACACCATTCCTTCAATCTTCATCCAGAGAACTGCCTGTCATTGTCCGACACTAGCTTATAAGGAATGTCGTATCTGCAGACAATATTTTTTCCATAAAACCTTCATTACCTCCCCCTCTGTGATGTTGGCCAGAGGTTCAGCTTCTACCCATTTAGAAAAATAATCCACGAGGATGAGGAGAAATTTCTTCTGCTAGGGCCCAATGGAGAAAGGTCCCACAATGTCCATTCCCCACTGGTCGAACGGGCACGACACTGTCGAAACTTTCAACAGCTCCGTTGGGCGATGAGAGACATGTTGATGCCTCTGACAAGCCTTACATCTGGCCACAAAGTTGAGCAAGTCAGCCTCTAAGGTAGGCCAAAAATATCCCGCCAGAAGGATCTTGCGGGCCAGGGACCTCCCTCCATTATGGCTCCCACAGATTGTTAGTGAGAGCCCTAGAGCCAATCATGTGATGATTATATAGACTCATTTGTATCATATTCCTGTGTATAAATAAAGGCATGTTTTATGGTTATTATACTTACGTGTATTTGTGCCGAATAGCTAAGCATAATAATGTCCTTGAGTAGAAGATTCTTATCTATATCAATCGATTAGTTGAATCGATAGTGAGATGATATAGAGAACACTACTCTAAATAATTCCTAGTCAAGTATTAACATTCAAGGACAATGTTAATACGTAGAGGCTAGCAAGTAAGTCAACATGATGACTTGATCTCACAAGTCATGGATATAAAGATATCAAGTTGACACATGGGTATGCATTGGAGAATGTATACTGAATGACCCGCCATGAGAAAGTATCATGGATCGTTATATGAGTGTCATATACTTTCTCATGTGGCTATTAGTATGACTATTAGTCCTTGGACCTGAAGTCACCATGGATTCCTACATAAGGAGTTACGTACTTTGGCTTCGTCAAACGTCACCCGTAAATGGGTGGACTATAAAGGCGATTACTGGGTATATAACAAATTATGGAGAGGGATGTGAGTGATGTAGATGGGATCTATCCCTCCTATATGACGGGAGCGATATCGTATTCTTGATAGAGTTAGACCACAAAGTGCATGGCCATGCCCAAGTGAGTCAATATGAGATATTGAGCTCATTTGATTAGTGTGAGTCTACTTGGAGTTCAAGATATAGATTGACTCGAGGATGACACGGTCTATGCCTCAATTGAGTCAATCTAGATATCAAAGATAGAGGGACATTATCATATATTGTGAGAATCACAATTATTAGTCACAAGGTGATGTTGGATCTCAACATTCTGTAACTTGGGTAGCAATGATGTGTTGCTAGATACCGCTCATTGCTTATGTTTCTAAGAGGTTAGAAGCATTGCCAACGTTACAAGAACTATAGGGTCACACGCAAAGAACAAATAGATGGAGAAAATTGAAGTCAAGTTTGACTTGGCTAAATATGGAAAGTCCATAAAGGCAA